>JAGDQP010013530.1:0-10132 GCA_022664845.1 Lepisma saccharinum
ACCCAGAAAACATACATTTTGCTTCAAAACTTTGTCAGACGCGGTCCCATTGTGTATTTTTTCTATATGTATGTTCTGAACATCAACTAACCTTTTAACTATTTCATTGATCATTAAATGTAAAAGTAAAAAAAAAGCGTTCTTTTCCTAAGTAGCACGAAAAATTGAATAAAAACACGTTTTTTTCCTGTTTTTTTTCCGGCGACCAATTTTTCCCGTTTTTTTAAAACACTACGTCTGTCGCGTCTTATGGACCAAGTTTTTAATACCTCTTTAATACAATAGTTTCCCTGGTGTGATTCTTAGGTAAAGCTCTGGCGCCGAAACGTACGGCGCCGAAACGTTACTGCGCCGAACCGGTGGCGCCAAAACGGCGGCGCCGAACTGGTAGCGCCGAAACGGAGGCGCCGAACTGATGGGGTCCCGGTCTGTTTTGTCACATATGATAACTCACTGTTGATCAAAAGTAACTTTGTTGATTCTCATTCTCGTTTCAGAAACAATCTTTTTTGCGGAAACTCTTACGAGATTTACTTAGTGCTCTGGAGGCAATAAACTATTTATAGTACCTTACAAAGATCTACATTCAGTCCTATGGATGGATGATTGATAATGTGTATACCTCCTAAAACGGTACTGGCGCATTTCTAGTTGCATGTCTTTAGGAATTAATAAAATCACGGATGGCTTCAAATGAAGACGAGTACAACGATATCCAACAACTAATGGAAGTGAAAAAGGAGAAGGTTGAAATTGATGACAATGAGGTAATATTATATTCATAAAGAAATAAAGTGGAATGTAATTTACTTTGCATTTAAGGTTTCAGTTATGCAGTGTGTATGCATTAGTATTTGTTTGCGTTTTATTTTTTTAATGGGAACATGGAAGTTGAAATGTACGCAGTTAAAGGTTTAAAGTACTGATAAGTTTAGAGGAGTTTAAAACAACTACAATCATCCGCTTTTCTCAGTTGCTTCAAGCTAAACCTAAATTATCTCTACATTAAAAAATACGATGTTCGCAATAACCATTTATGCCGTATTATATTATTTAAGTTGCTGTGCCGGATAATAATTTAATATCGGAAATAATGCTACTTGTTTTGTTATAAATCACCATTTATATCCTTTATGTTTTGTGAAGAAAATTGTATTCACCCCAGCTAAACAGGCCGGAAAGCACGTAAATAAAATATCTATTAAAGTATGGAATCCTTCCTCTTGTAATATTTGGATAATAGAATGTAATTTTTAAATTCGTTCCATAATGCAAGTAAATACTGACAGAAGGGACTCTTAACAAACAGTTAACTATAATTAATGAATATTTTTAACATTAACAAATATTTTGATTATTTCACTATATTATTTTCATTATATTATTCCTTATATAATGTATGAGGCGGGAATTGTAAATATATATATATATATAAATCACAGCCATATTCAATCCACTAGTGGATGAGGCCTCTCCCCGAAGGGAGGAGTTGGTCTACTGCTCCCACGCTGACCAGACGGGTTGGGAGAGGAGAGCCGAAGCTCTCACTGTGATCGCCACTGTTTGTTTATATATATATATATATATTTCAAAGTAACCGAAGAAATAGGAAAAACTTTTTTTTTTCTGAATTTTCACCAGCCTATTTTCCGGGATAAATTGGTTTCGTGGATGCATTTCTCGGCTAATTCCTGTTCAAAATGTAAGGTAAATTTCAGGCATCTCAAAGTGCCCGCTTTCCACTAATCAACTTATTCAGGCCGCTACGACACAGCAGACGTTTCACTTAAGCCGCTTGCAGATATCATGTTCTTCATTATTTATAATGTCAATCGGACAGTGATATATTGAGGGTAAATCTGTTTAGTCGTTATTTAGGTTGTAAATTGGTCCATTTCGGACAATTTTTCTTCTTTCTAAGTTTCAAGATGCTTCCAATGTTACCGACTGAAGAACTACGGTAAAACATAATATGTGTAATCAGAGCTCAGCAACTAGTTTTCATTGATTCTTACAGCGAGTAAAATACAAATCTCTGTTCTAATAAACAAATAAATTTTCTTTCATGATGTATGAAGATATTTTGCTGAGAAGGAAAACGCCTCCGCATATCACCCTGCCCGCAATCCCATGAAACGAGTTTAAGATTATCTCAATGAAAACTCTCCAGCGACACATGATACACTTTTCTGGCCCTAGTAATTTTTGAGTTGAAAGTTGTCAACAGACGCATTGAGCAGGAGCTTCTAAGTGTTAACTACTAAATCCTAAGACCACTATGAAATTTAATTTTTTTCCTCTTCTTCATTTGAACTATTCTAGAGGTAGTTTGTCCTTTTATAGTGCTAGTTGTGAGTGAAAATACCCTTCTTTCTTTGTGTTCTCTAATTATTACAGACATTGCGTGCTAATAAACAAACTTCGCTTGCCATGTCAAGAAAGAAAAGAAAATGGGTATCATCCATATAATGTTTGACAACGTATATGGTGTAGCAACTGATAATTTATGCAACCATATCTTGTATATTTCAGTTTTTTTGGGGGGAGGGGATTTTCTCACTAACGATAAAAAACAATCTATCCTTTAGGCCTGTTAATTTTAATAGTTTTCAAAAGCGTGCTTCTTTAAAGAAATTTTAGAAGGCATTAAATAAATAACATAAAATCCAAATCCATGTTCCGATCGTAGCTCGTTATTTTTTTAAGTTTTAATGTTCATAACTTTTGTGTTTATAAATGATTTTTTTAAACAAATCAACCTTTCATTTTGTTAATGGTTCTTTTCACACCTTTTTTTTTTAATTTCAGCCGTGTAGTTCAACCTGTACAAACACACAGGATGATATACATGAATTTATAAAGACATTAAATTACGACCAAATTCCTTCATCGGTAGAAATCGTTCAGCAATTGCAGAAGGCAATAACGGACACCAATCAAAGGGAAAGTGAAGAATGCACTAAGATTGAAAGAGAAATAAAACAAGAGAAAGAACCGGAGGGTGTTCTAAGTCACCGTTCAATGTCTTTGGATAACTTGAAATCAGAACAGCAGGTGAGTAAATTCATATGCTATTAATTATTTGAACGCTACTAATTAGCGCATTTAAGTTTCATTGGTGTCTGACTTCTAAGTTAAGGGCGCTTTAAACAATATAATAGCTCGTACGCCCCCTCGTATGATAAAACGTAAACGGTCTGTAGTAGGAGATGTTTCACGCGATCTGTGCTGCAGATTCCGTGATAGTTTCTTTAATATCATCCCTGGCCGTTAGTTTCCCGAAATCCGAGTCTTAGGTGCCTAAAGGCCATCAAATAAAATTTCAAAAATGCAATGGCGGCTAGAAGTAGAATTGCAGTTTTGCTTAGAATAACGCTTCGCTAGTAGCGCTGGTAATGTACAGCTTTACAATTATTTGCAATAATCTTAACTCGTTAAGTGTAGCTGAGCAGCAAAATAGGTTCCCTGTATTTTAGTTCAATCCCGCTTGCGCTTGAAGTAATTACGTCATTTATAAGTATCCTGAATATCATCGAACCTCTGTCGAATGTTTTGGGAACCAGAGTTTGCCGTAAATATTCACCTCCTTCGATTCTAGCTCAGCTGCAGTCTGTGCTGTATGAACAATGCTTCAAATTTCACTCACCACTATTCAAGACTTGGATCGGTCTATTGCGTCCAGAGCGCTAAAGGTGGACCAACACCCTATTAACACAAAATGTTTTAAATTAAATTATTTTTAAATAACTTTATAAGATTTTGTGATTCATTCGAGTTTCTAAATTTCCCGCATATATTTGAACTAATTTAAGGTTTTCGGGAATCCATTTTTTGAATATATTTCGTGATCACTAACCGAAGAACGGCATTGCAAAATTATAATAAAAAGGAAAGGTTTTCTATCTAAATTACAAGAAACATAAGAGCTCGTAGTTTTGAAGTTCGTTTTCAAGTTTTCGAACCAATGTATACAACACAACCCCGATTTATTTCAAGTAGTAACTGCGAGCTTACAGAACTATCAATAGATGGTAGGATGGGTTTGGCCATTGATTTAATGTTGATTGCAAATGCAATATGAATGAAAGTTCATAAAACTTATATATGTTAGAAGCCTGTAAGACTGTGTTTAATAGATTGTGTAGGACTTTAAAATGTTAAAAGAAAATTCAAAAGCATTTGATTTAACATCTTGTCACTCTCCCACGGTTATTAATAAATCCCTACAGAAAAATCTCGCAGAGCTAGATGCGCCCAAACTGATGTGCTTAATTCATGCTCTCCATGAGCTCTAGTAAGACAGTAGAGTACCATTTCGGAAAGCCAGGTAATGTTGGAAGCCATATAAAACTTTCAAATACTCTAAGCACTGGATTTACAATGACTAAAGACTCATGACCAAAATCACTGAAACAATATTGGTGGGATCCCTAGAACCACTGAATCAATATTTTTATAATGTTATAGAAGCTATTTCTTCATATATCATGACACAAAGTAGTATGTAGTAACATCCATTCTCTGGAGTTCTTTCAGCGGTGGATGTTTTCATTTAAATTGTATTCTTTCTGGGTTAGCGCTGTTGCCAACCTCACTTTTTTTTTAATTTTCTAACGAGAGAACGTAGTTTTTCTCATTAACAATTATACATGTTGTGTATGACTACCAGAAAGATATAATGCAGTTTTCAAAATGTAACACTGCGGTAAACGCTTTACACACGATGATGAGGACCTTTGGTAACACTAAATATAAAAAGTATTTGTTCATCTCAGCCTAGTGACAAGTCCATGGCGTACTTACAAATATAATAAAAAAATTACTGCCATGGAACCCGATGATTGGTGGAGACCTATTAGAAGAAGATCATTTTTACTCGTAGTTGAAAACAATGCACCTCTACGAAAGACACGCATGTTGATATATGGTTAAAAGGCGATTTAGTTTATTTGATCTCTATTACTGACCTTGCAAGTCAGTAGGAAATATGATCCATGTGTAATTAAATATGATTACTTCAATAAATACAATTCTTAAACAAGTTCATAGATACGCATCTTATATTAGCATGTAATTACTATCTTTCTTGACTAATATTCTGCTGAAATTGTATTACTAATTGCCGTCTTAAAATATCGACTATGCACTGAGTTAAAACTATTTCTTTGTAATCATAATATTTTGTATTGTAGCAATGTATTTCCAGTAGATCAATGGCAAGGTGCAATGTAGACAAACTTTTTCAAGAATTAAGCTCCGATGAACTTGATCAGTCGATAGAAATTTTAAAACAATTAGAAAAGTTTTTAGTCAATACAGATGGAAGTGAAAGTTTTGGAGAATTTTCAGGGATTCACACAGATGTAAAACAAGAGAAAGAATCCGATATTCTATTAAGTGAACCTGGAAAGGCTCTTTCGCAGGTGAGTTGTTCCCAAACATATGGACTTGATGGGCTAATACATTTGTTTTAAAAGGCTTTCCTAAATTAAGTAGTTTCGTTTTCTTTGGATTTTTTAAGCTTAACTCAAACATATTTCCGAATAATTGTGTTCTACATTACATGATGCGAAAGGTGATATTTCTGTCCAATAGATTACAATCATACTTTGGAGATAAATGAAGGTGTATATATGTTTACATTTTTAAGTTATTGTAAATTTTCCTATTGATATAATATTAAATATAAACACACGTTTCTTTGTTGTGTAATTCGTTTCTCTGCGTTACGTGTCATTCTAAGGAATGCCTAAAACTGTCTGGATTGATCTTCAACTGATTCATCATCTTTATTTGGTGTAACAAACATTCGCTAATTACGGTTTGGCGCGTAGGCCATCCGTCCTTCTTATCACATAATGAAGACTTCATTTCCCGTAAACTTCAGTTGTTTTCCGATCGACGAGACAGATTTGTGAATGCAGAGACAAACTTCATTTACTAAACCATGTTAACTTTTATTTCATTGATTTTTATACGAAAGTGATATACACCCTCCATTCCGAAAGAAACCGAACTTTTGAAAACAAATAGTACCACTAGTGCCATCTGTTGTAATATTTTACCGGTAGATGGCGTAGTCCCTCATTGACAACTGGTATAAATGTCATGACATTTGGATGCACGGCAACAAAGTTATTGCGTTTCAACTGTCAGTGTGTTGTGTACATCGGTCGGAAAATGAGTTTCAAACAACGAGCTGCAATTGAGTTTTGTGTTAACCTGGGTAAACCTTTTACTGAAACGCACCAAATGCTACAAAATGCATATGGTGATGAGTGTCTATCCCGTACGCAAGTTTACGAGTGGTTCAGGCGATTCAAATCGGGTAGAGAGACGCTGGATGATGACGAAAGATCAGGCCGTCCCAGAACCGGATTATCGGAAGAAAACACCGAAAAAGTGCGTGAATTCATCAAACATAACAAAAAAGCGTCGGTGAAAGTTATTGAAATGGAATTAGGCATTCCTCAAACAACAGCATACCGCATTTTGACCGAAGTTGTGGGCCTTAAGAAGGTTAATTCGCGGTTTGTACCACACAAACTCACCGAAGACCAAAAAGTTGATCGAATTGCGCATTGCAAAGACATTGTTAAAAGTGCTCGGCAGGATCGAAACTTCTTGAAATCGATTGTAACTGGTGACGAGACGTGGTGTTTTGAATATGAGCCCGAAACAAAGCGGCAAAGTGCTGAATGGAGAGCGCCGGATGAAGGACCACCCAAAAAAAGTCGCTTGATGAAGTCAAAAGTTAAGGTGATGCTGATTTGTTTTTACGATTCAAAAGGAATTATCCACAAAGAATTTGTTCAGCCCGGCCAGACAGTCACTGGAGAGTTTTACTTGGGCGTCATGAAGCGTTTGCTGGCAAGAATTCGTCGTATTCGGCCCGAATATCGAGAAATCGGCAGTTGGACTCTTTTGGACGATAATGCACCATCACATCGTTCGCGACTTGTAACTGAATTTTTGGTCAAAAATCACATTATTCGTTTGCATCATCCGCCCTATTCACCAGATCTCGCTCCGTGCGATTTCTATCTGTTCCCGAAACTGCATTTGGCGATGAAAGGAAAGTGGCACGCATCGATTGAAGCCATTGAGAAGGCGACGACCGCCGTCCTAAAGACCATTCCAATAAAGGACATGGAGAAGTCGTTTGACAACTTGTTGGAGCGTGCAAATATGTGTATCGATGCAGAAGGGGAATACATTGATTAATAAAAATGATTTGTTCCCAAATGTACATTGTTGTTTTGTTTTTTTAAAAAGTTCGGTTTCTTTTGGAATGGAGGGTGTATATGTGGAGGACAGTTAGATAGGACTAACACAATGTGTTATTCTTTATTTTTAGACTACGAAAATAAGATTCGATTCGCCAGCCAAAATACTTAATATATGTAGGATAATTGGAGACTTTAGCGTAAAAGATTATTTAATCTCCGCTGTTTCAAAAAAAAGTAAAGTTGCGTTCTCCAAAATATGTGGTTTATAGATTTTGAATGAAGATAAAGCATATATCTTAGTGTTTTAGAAAACTATTATAAAATGTTAATCTAATTGAAACCCATTGTAGTTGTTAAACTTACGTTTAATTTGATGCACGGTTTCTTTTTAAATGGGATTTAAATGTATTATTTAAGTTCGTAGCAAATCAAATTATATCTGTTATGAATTTAAATAGAATGTTCACAGTAATATTTAAAGTTATGAATATCCGTTCAATTTAACTTTGTCAGTATAATTTCCGTAATGGATAGTCCCCGGGGGAGAATCATAATCAGTAGCTATCTGTGTTGTTAAGTAAACGTGTACCTGTTAAGTGAATTACATCTTCAACCAGTAATTTTGAGTAAATAAATTCCGTAGTATTGAAGGTGCGACTTTGAACTTTTAAACCAAAATGAAGAGCATAAACGAATATTTAAAGCATTTAAAGATAAGGAATTAGGGTGAGTAGAAGGTATAAGTTAACCAGATGAAAGAGACACGCTTATTTAAGATAGGACTTTCCTTATAGCTGATTCTTTATGTGTAAATCGATATCAACTATGTCTCGATTGATAGTAATTTTAGGAAAACAAATAAAGGTTGCTATATCTCACATCTTAGACATTTCTGCATTACAGTTGTATTTATTTATAATAGATTACAGCAATTCAGTTCAAGTTCATCCAATACAGAGCATAATGCAAATAAAACTGTACAGTAATTAAGATACAACGAATTTGACTTATCGATTGGAAATATTAAACAGTTACAAAACTGTTTCGGCGACTTTGATGAAATTGAAAAGCAGGGAGGTTCCTCACAGAGCGATCAACATGTAAAAGAGGAAAATAAATGCCAGAGCGCATTAATTGATTCTCTAAAAATTTCGAAGGAAATAAATGTCCTTCTCAGGTGAGTAGTTACACAAATATGTATTTATTAATTTCATATAAATTCAGTTTTTAGACCTAAAGTACCTTTTGTACTTTTCAGTTTCGAACCGATATCCAATCAATGCAAGGCAAAATAAAACAGTAGAGAGGTTCAACTTTATTTCCGTAGTACATTAGTTGATACGTGGAGACAAAATATACTGATTAGAGTTGTTAATTAACATTCGAAATTAATGACGCATTCACAAAAAAATACAGTTTTAGGAGTTAAATGTTAACAATAAGATTGGTTATTAATTAAAATATCATGAAGTCGATGGTGTGCATTTCCTTTCGCCCACTTCATTTCGTATTTTGTCTTCCGGTTTTAGAAATTTATTTATATTTAAAGGTCGTTTTAAGCGACTATAAACGCGTTCAGATTTCTAAATCTATTTCGTTAACATTACAGATGTCCATGCTTTTAATAACGTAACATATATTATTGGTGTCTTAGGCCATAAACTATAGTTTTTTCGATTTCGTTATTCTATGTAAATCTTTACGCCTGGGCCATAAGTATTTTTTTCAAAACGATATAATTAATTTTGATTCGAATATCCAGCTTCTCAGAAGTATTATACGTGTAAATGGTTTTTGCTTGTTCTTAATTTTATTTTAGCGCTGAAAACTAATATTGTTAGTACTTTTATTACTTAATTCAGCTGTGATGTAAGGTCAACAGAAGACAGGTAGAATCACTTATAAAGGGCCTCTTTTCAATCCGTGGCCGGGTGATTCCAAAGCGATGACACATTCATGGTTACCAAGTTCTGTAGGGTGGAAACGAGCATTCATAACACGTGTTCACAAGAAAATATATCGAGCCTACATTATTGTAAATGACTATTTTGCTTCGGAGAATTTTTGATATTAGGATAATTGAGGCACTGTATGTAAAACATGCATACGCATTGTTAAACATTACTATGTGCCCTTATTACGTACATCGTTCAATTGCCCATCGTAGGTTAGGAAATGAAATAAGTTGAATACGTATCAGAAGCATTTGTTTTCGTGGAATATGCTGCAAAAGAAATTTAAAAAAATACAAAATAGAACCTTTTTTATATTGTTAAATAGATAGTTGCTAAATCCCACTGTGCTGTTTGTCTCTAAATCAGAAACGCTATGAGAGCGTTACTCTCCTGTGAGAATATTGACTACGATATCTATTATTGATTTTCCATGTGTCTATTTAATTATTTTAGTATAGGAGTGAGCTTTTACAACTGAATCATCTGTAGATGTAGTGAAATTAGGTGATGAAATCCTGTTTTAACTATTTCTATAATCAAATAGTTTTTACGGCTCTAAGTACTGAAAAGGCCCTACTTACGTGTTTATATCTTTATGATGTAAAATATATGCACTAGCGATAATAAATATGTAAAACCTTAAATGCCATTGAAAGTACTTTGACTACGATTTAAGCTCTAGTCACGAGTGTATATTTGAGAACAAGAATAGAACTTCCTAATTGACAGTTTTTTTTTTCATCTGTGATCGTTAGGACCCGAAATTTATTATTTGAACTTACGTGAATTCAAATCTCCCTTTCTATTTACTTTTTCTTCCTAACATTTGCAACAAGTGTGGAAAATACTTATTTCAAAGATAGAAGTAAATGGTTTTATTTCATTAGATATTGAACAAATCTACTCTGTTAGTATCTTTTAGAGGTTCAGTTATTACGTTGTTCTGTA
>JAGDQP010013530.1:16576-46353 GCA_022664845.1 Lepisma saccharinum
CAAAATTTACCACTTCCAGTGACATGAAGCGCCACATAAGAATCCACAGAAGCGAACGACCATTTGAGTGTAAAAGCTGTGGAGCAAAATTTACCCATTCCAGTCACTTAAAACAACACATGAGAATCCACACAGGCGAAAGACGATTGGAGTGTAAAAACTGTGGAGCAAAGTTTAGTACTTCCGGTGACATGAAGCGGCACATGAGAATCCATACAGGCGAACGACCATTTGAGTGTAAAAGCTGTGGAGGAAAATTTACGCAATCCAATAACTTGAAAAAGCACATGAGAATCCACACAGGCGAACGACCATTTGAGTGTAAAAGCTGTGGAGGAAAATTTACGCAATCCAATAACTTGAAAAAGCACATGAGAATCCACACAGGCGAACGTCCATTTGAGTGTAAAAGCTGTGAAGCTAAATTTACGCAATCCAGCCACTTGAGAAAACACATGAAAATCCACAAACGCTAACATCATTTTGACTGCAAAACAAGTAGAAATAAAGATAATACATGTAGCTTAAAATTATCCTAAGAGTTTCCACAGGATATTAATGTTCTGTACGTTCGTCTTTAGGATCGAAGGACGAGCTTGTGAAATAGAACGCTGTATGTTTTCTACGAAGTTCGACAATTGTACAACAAACATAATTCTTGACACATATATGTATGCTATCATGCCAAGTATAATTTTAACGTTATAGTATTGGCGAACGTTTCCAAGTTTATGACATTAAAGCTAGGCTGAAGCGTGGGGGTGTTTTTAGATATTTAACAGGTCATGTAATCGAAAAGGGCCGAAGATATTAATGATGTCGCTCCAAAATGTTCAGTCTTAAAACTTTCCCATATCACATTATTAGAGTGTAAACAATAACTTTTACGGTAGTTTGATATAACTTATAATTCACAAGTACTTGAACAATTTTGTTCACTCCAAATATTAAGGATTTATAATAATTCCTAGCTTAGCAAGTTTAAAGGAAATTAAATCAATTAATTCGTGTCAATGTCAATTTAATCTTAAGCATATATGTAATGGCAGTATTAGTAACAGAAGCGGCTAAGATAATGTCTTAGGTGTGTTCGATATTTTGGTATGTTCCGTAAGTGCGCACATAGCGAATTGGGAATTTAACCCATAACCTGGGACATACGAATTTTGTCACACTAACATGGAGGTTGGATATTTCTACCTCTCAAAACACTAAGCACTGTTTAATAGTCTTTGTAAAATTTCGGAATACAATTAATTTTATTCTTTTCTGGGGAATATATATTCCTATATCATAAAAGTAAGCTGTTCTTTCCGCAAATAAAGTATTTCTTCCAGCAGAATTATTCTTGAAGAAATTTCAAGACATATGGTTTGCAGCTTCGTAATAAATAAAAATGAAGCTGATAAAGAGGTTATTTACTACTAAAGTCGAAAAGTAAAGCAATATAGGTTATACTGCCGCAAAACACACATCACGTCTAGTGATCTAGAAATAACTGACATAAAGGTAGGGCTTCTCTGTTTGGTGACGGAGAGTTGACCTAATAAAGAGATTGTAGAGGGTGGGGTAGAATGTACCCCACGTCCAAGGTTACGGGTTAACACGGTCCAAACAGTTCTCTAACTTCAAAACTATGACAATCATTGTTTCTTGTGCCATTTACGAGAAAATCACAACGGAGCAAAGTGCAAGAGTGATGACAGAAACGTTGATAATGAAACAAACTATCAGGAGATAGCGGTTAACTTTATGTGTGGTCTACCATATTTGTAAAATGTACATGGAAATCGAAGTTTTTTTAAATTTTACGGGTATAGACAACGTGAAAATAAACAAAGGATTCAATATTAAAAATTAAATGTAACATTATTTAGGGAAATGCATCGCACCATAATTTTAAACAAGGTGAACCTTGAATTGAATCCATAGCTTAGTCACTAGTATTCCTCCGTCACATAGCTGATATCTCACCATGTTGTCAACAAACATTTAGAATATATAAAACTAAACGACATTTATCTTCTACTTTCACTCGCTCGGCATTAATTCATGTGTGTGAATTTATTGCGATAAATATCATTTTACGAGTATGTACTTTAATGTGTTTTGAATAAGCGTAATAAAGGGAACGTATTTTGGGAGGAGGTTGTTTTATTAAAAGAATGCAAAGTTTGAATTTATTCTCAAAATTATCCTTTCTTTCTAGTCATATGTGAGTGGAGAACAAAGATTCATATTCATATATATATATATATATATATATATATATATATATATGTGTGTGTGTGTGTGTGTGTGTGTGTACCCCTCTCGCAACCCGTCTGGTCAGCGTGGGAGCAGTGGACCAACTCCTCCCTTCGGAGAGAGACCACATCCACTAGTGGATTGAATATGGCTGTGATTTATATATATATATATACCCACATAGCAAAATGTCGTCCCAGGAATATCTGACGGATCTCCTGGCAGGATATCGGGACGTCCGTAGGACATCCTGTATAAGTCCCGTTTACAACCATGGGACGTATGGTTATAATTAATCCTTCGTATACTTATAATTAATTAAATAATAATAATAGTAAGGTCGATTTAATTTATAGAAATTCCAGGTAGGTAATCCCGCACGGCTTTCCAGGGGACCTCCACACGGGATGAACTGTTTGTACTGCCCACAGAGTTACCCCACGGACGTCCTTAGGACATCGCTATGGGAGCTTGAGAAATCTGATGTTAATGGGATTCAATAGGTGACGTCCCAGGAATGTACTCTATGTGCGTGTATATATATATATATATATATATATATATATATATATATATATATAACCCACTGAGATTCATATGATGTCATACAAATTCCGGTTACTGACATCTTGGAAGGGTTATAATGGTTCGTTTGTGGCTAATCTTAGATCTGTGTAGATGCGTTAGACACTATTCGCGAAACTCTACATGCCACAAACTCCGCAAGAGCTAAGATACGGCTAATAACAGGGAGCAACAAGAGTACCCATGATGACACAGTCATGTGCTGGTGATAGGTAATAGACAAAATATTTTTAGTTTCTAGGAAAGGGCAAGCATTTAACACATAAAGGAATCACAGGGGTTTCGACTGTTTAGATAATTTAATTACTAATTAAGAGAATAAAGACGGGGGACGAAAGCATGTTGAATTTAACTAATTACCACCGAATTCCACATCACCACAAATGACGCTAATTAAATACATAGTCAAGAGGGCATGCAACAAATTTGTCTCCAACCCATCTATTTTAGTTGATAAAAGGGCAGCCACAGAGAACAGAATGTACTATAGGTGTTGAGATGTGAAACACGAAGTTCCTGAAGAACGTATTGGCCAGAGCTGGACGTAGTCACTCCAAGTTATCGGAAGGGCAAGCGTCAACAGTCGAAGTAAGTCACGCCAGAGCTGAGTTTGCATCAAGTCGAATATCATCGAATTGTTGTCTCCGCCAATTAGTGCGAAGCCTGTCTCCTGAGCACCAACGAAAACTCGACTGAACTTTGGTTTTCCTGTGCTTTTGTTGGACTTTGTCCTGCTGAGAGGACAAGGATTTTTTTTTAGATTTGCAGAGGTATTGATCATTTTTTATCAGTTGGGAGTCATCAAAAAATATATGTAAAATTAAATACTTGTATTGATTTCTGAGCTATTTAATTCTTCACTTGCCCCAGAAAATAGACAATATGTAATTCAATTTAATCAGTAAAACATCATTGATAGTTCAATTCTATTGATCCTTCATACAATATGAGATCTTTATATTAGTGAAGATCCGTAATTAGCATTTTAAAAGAATACGTGGCACTGGAATTTTCTCCTCCTTTCTGCTCCTGTATTATTGGCAATTTCAGGGCAATAGATGGCGACGTGCCAGAAGACGTCTCTCACAAAACCGCCCTGAAGTGTTTTAACGCATACATGCAATGGGCATAATGCACGTGGCAAGCACACCGCATGGAACGCTTATTATAAATCTATTAAATATAGACTCGATGTATCGGGCTTACAATGCACCTTCTATGTTCTGAATGTAACCACTGGCTACTTTCCATGAAACTGAGTGTACATGCCAACGTGTATTAGAATGTGGAAATATCTGTTACACGTACAACACTGGACGTAACAGAGCACACGCAGTTCGTAATAGAGAAGATATTTAAACAAAATATTAGCAAACTTCATTTTGTAATAAGCTGAAATTACACACATTTTTTTCTCAATTTGAATAGTCTACTCCTTCTTCACTTGCTAACTACAATTGAACGTTACTTTTGCTTCCTATTTCAATGTCAACTCCAGAAAGAAAACGAAAGTTTTCTTTTTCTTTTTTCTCCCCAACACCAGGTAGAATCTGGGAACACACCCGAAAGGACTGTAATTCATTCTTTCTGTCCCTATCCACGCATCTAAGAAAGAAACCCAACTTCTTTATATTTTGGTTGTGTTTCTTCAAAGCAGCATCGAAGATCATAATTTTGTTCTGGACTTAATTTACCCATTTCAATTCATATAGTCAAGGACAGTTTAGTCACTTCTGCTTTCGGTATAAGCTCTTGCTTTCGATTGAAATCAACCCTTTTCCACGAACTTATATTTGAGGTTTCTTAGAAATGATATTTTTTATATTCTTTCATAAACGCAACGTTTATGTTTTTCTGTTTTTCATTCTGTGTATCTATTGTTAAAATAATCCTTGAAATAAGAAAGTATATGTCTCACTGGAGGAAATGCCAAATTTATATTTTTGTGTGATTTGTATTTCCCTATGTTGAATCCAACACAGAGATTCATTGAGCAAGATATAACTATATGTATACAACGTTCATATGTTACAAGTGTCAACCGTATAGATATTGTATTGTGTTACTAAGATTCTTTTATCTGTAAACTTCTTGTTCTGTGTGTAATCAATGTAACCTCCTACAATGCTAAGATGTGAATCAAATTTATGTTTCCCATATTGTAATGTTCCAAAGATGTAAAAGTTGACAGTAAGACACAGGCCACATTTGAAATTCAAGACACATAATCCGAAAATTCCAAAACCTATTTCCCACGAGAAGATTCCTACTCCACTATGGCTAAGGCAAAACCAGGCCAATGAAGGAATGCTTTTAGAAGAGAACCTCCTACTACATATTGAGTGCCATCCAATGACCACAAGTGGAAGTTACAGGAGTATGAGTTTTTCAACTCTTCCTCTCCTTGCGTCTACAGAAGAAATATGTAATGGATACCTACGAAATATGTCCTGAATCCCAATGAAATAAGTCTTAGATACCTAGGAAATATGTCATAGACACTATGAAATATATCTTAGATAGCAATGAAATATGTTCAGGATACCATATTCCATAGGTCTCCTGGACATATTTCATTGGTATCCAGGACATATGTCATAGGTATCCAGGACACATACATACGTATTCTGGATATATATATTTGATAGGTATTCTGGAGATATTTCATAGGTCTACTAGATTTATTTCATAGGTATTTTGTACATATTTCATAGGTCTCCTGGACATATTTGATAGTTCTCGTAGACACATTTCATAGGTATCCTATACATATTTCATTGTTATTTAGGATATATTTCATAGGTATCCTGGACATATTTCATTGCTATTCAGGACATATTTCAAAGGTATCCTGGACATTTCATAGGTATCCAGGACATATTTCATAGCTCTCATGCACTTATTGCGTATATATCCAGGACATATTTTATAGATATCTAGGACATATTTCATAGGTATCCAGGATGTATTTTATATTTATCCAGAATATAGTTCATAGGTTTCGAGGATATATTTCGTAGGTAATCTGGACATATTTCATAGGTATTCTGGACATATTTCATTAATATCTAGGACATATTTCATTGGTATCCAGGATATATTTCATTGGTATCCAGGACATATTCGATAGGTATCCAAGATATTAGATTGGTATCAAGGACATATTTCATAGCTCTCCTAGACATATTTTAAAGGTATCCTTGACATATTTGATAGGTATCCTGAACATATTTCATTGGTATCCAAGACATATTTCATAGTGTCTATGACATATTTCATAGGTATCTAAGACATTTCATTGGGATTCAGGATATATTTCGTAGGTATCCATTACACATTTCATTCGTATTGAGTACATATTGCATAGGTCTCCTGGACATATTTCATAGGTATCAGGACGTATTTCATATGAATCTGGACATATTTGATTGGTATCGAGAATATTTTTCATTGGTATCCACGACATATTTCATAGGTTTCTAGGACATATTTCATAGGTTTCCTTGACGTATTTCATAGATTTCGAATACCTTTTTCATAGGTTTATTTGACATAATCCGTAGATCTCCCGGACATATTTCATTGGTATCCAGGACATATTCATAGGTATTCTGGACATATTTCATAGGTACTTAGAACATATTTCATTGGTATCTAGGATATATTTCATTGGTATCCAGGACATATTTTTTGTATCCAGGATATATTGCATTGGTATCCAGGACATATCTAATTGGTATCCAGGACAATTTTGATTGTTCTTCTAGACATCTCATAGGTATCCTGGACATATTTGATTGTTATCTAGGGCATAACTCAAAGGTATCCAGGACATATTTGATTGTTATCTAGGGCATAACTCAAAGGTATCCAGGACATATTTCATAGGTTTCCAGGACATATTCCATTGGTTTCCTTAACGTATTTCATAGATTTCGAATACCTTTTCCAAAGGTTTATTTCACAATCCGTAGATCTCCCGGACATATTTCATTGGTATCCAGGACATATTTCATAGGTATCCAGGACATATTTCATTGTATCTAGGATGTATTCCATTTTTATCCAGGACATATCTAATTGGTATCCAGGAAATATTTCATAGGTCTCCTAGACATATTTCATAGGTATCTGGACATATTTGATAGGTATCCAGGACATTCGATTGGTCTCCTAGACATATCTCATATTTATCCTGGACATATTGCATAGGTAACTAGGACATTTTATAGGTATCCTGAACATATTTGATTGCTATCTAGGACATATTTCACAGCTATCATTAACATATATAATTGCTATCCAGGACTTTTCGCATATATCCTGGACATATTTCATAGGTATCCAGGACATATCTCATAAGTATCCAGGACATATTTCATAGGTCTAGTGGACCTATTTCGTAGGTGTCTAGGATATATTTCATAGATATGTAGGACATATTTCATAGGTATCCAGGACATATTCCATTGGTATCCAGAACAGTTCATAAGTTTCCAGGACATACTTCGTAGGTATTCTGGACATATTTAATAGGTATTCCGGACATATGTCATTGGTATCTCGGACGTATTTCAATAGTATGCAGGACATATTTAATTGGTATCCAGGACATATTTCATAGGTATCCAGGACATTTTTGATTGTTCTCCTAGACATCTCATATTTATCTTGGACATATTTCATAGGTATCTAGGACATTTCATAGGTATCCTGGACATATTTGATTGTTATCTAGGACATAACTCAAAGGTATCCAGGACATATTTCATAGGTTTCCAGGACATATTCCATTGGTTTCCTTAACGTATTTCATAGATTTCAAATACCTTTTCCATAGGTTTATGTGACAATCCGTAGATCTCCCGGACATATTTCATTGGTATCCAGGACATATTTCATAGGTATCCAGGACATATTTCATTGTATCTAGGATGTATTCCATTTTTATCCAGGACATATCTAATTGGTGTCCAAGAAATATTTCATAGGTCTCCTAGACATATTTCATAGGTATCTGGACATTTTTGATAGGTATCCAGGACATATTCGATTGGTCTCCTAGACATATCTCATATTTATCCTGGACATATTGCATAAGTAACTAGGACATATTTTATAAGTATCCTGAACATATTCGATTGCTATCTAGGACATATTTCACAGCTATCATTAACATATATAATTGCTATCCAGGACTTTTCGCATATATCCTGGACATATTTCATAGGTATTCAGGATATATCTCATAAGTATCCAGGACATATTTCATAGGTCTAGTGGACCTATTTCGTAGGTATCTAGGATATATTTCATAGATATCTAGGACATATTGCATAGGTATCCAGGACATATTTCATTGGTATCCAGAACAGTTCATAAGTTTCCAGGACATACTTCGTAGGTATTCTGGACATATTTAATAGGTATTTCGGACATATGTCATTGGTATCTCGGACATATTTCAATAGTATCCAGGACATATCTAATTGGTATCCAGGACATATTTCATAGGACTACTGGACATATTTTATACGTATCAGGGTAGATTTCATACGTATCAGGACATATTTCATTGGTATCGATAATATTTTTCATTGGTATCCAAGACATATTTCATAGGATTCCAGGACATAATTCATAGGTTTCTTTGACGTATTTCATAGATTTCGTTGATATATTTTTTAGATTTTTTGACATATTTCATAGATCTATTTGACATATTCCATAGGTCTCCTGGACATATTTCATTGGTATCCAGGACATATACATAGGTATTCTGGATATATATTTGATAGGTATTCTGGAGATATTTCATAGGTCTACTAGATTTATTTCATAGGTATTTTGTACATAATCCATAGGTCACCTGGACATATTTGATAGTTCTCGTAGACACATTTCATAGGTATCCTATACATATTTCTTTGTTATCTAGGATATATTTCATAGGTATCCTGGACATATTTCATTGCTATTCAGGACATATTTCAAAGGTATCCAGGACATTGCATAGTTCTCCTGCAGTTATTGCGTATATATCCAGGACATATTTTATAGATATCTAGGACATATTTCATAGGTATCCAGGATGTATTTTATAGGTATCCAGAATATAGTTCATAGGTTTCCAGGATATATTTCTTAGGTAATCTGGACATATTTCATAGGTATTCTGGACATATTTCATTGGTATCTAGGGCATATTTCATTGGTATCTAGAACATATTACATTGGTATCCACGATATATTTCATTGGTATCCAGGACATATTTGATAGGTATCCAAGACATATTAGATTGGTATCAAGGACATATTTAATTGGTATAATCGACATATTTCATAGGTCTCCTAGACATATTTTAAACTTATCCTGGACATATTTCATAGGTATCCTGAACATATTTCATTTGTATCCAAGATATATTTCATAGTGTCTATGACATATTTCATAGGTATCTAGGACTTATTTCATTGGGATTCAGGACATATTTCGTAGGTATCCAGGACATATTTAGTTGGTATTCAGTACATATTTCATAGGTCTCCTGGACATATTTCAAAGGTATCAGGACGCCTTTTTTATATGAATCTGGGCATATTTGATTGGTATCGAGAATATTTTTCATTGGTATCCAGGATATATTTCATAGGTTTCCAGGACATATTTATTAGGTTTCCTTGACGTATTTCATAGATTTCGAATACCTTTTCCATAGGTTTATTTGACATAATCCGTAGATCTCCCGGACATATTTCGTTGGTATCCAGGACATATTTCATAGGTATCCAGGACATATTCCATTGGTATCCAGAACATAGTTCATAAGTTTCCAGGACATACTTCGTAGGTATTCTGGACATATTTAATAGGTATTCCGGACATATGACATTGGTATCCCGGACATATTTCAATAGTATCCAGGACATATTTAATTGGTATCCAGGAAATATTTCATAGGTCTCCTGGACATATTTTATACGTATCAGGGTAGATTTCATAGGTATCAGGACATATTTCATTGGTATCGATAATATTTTTCTTTGGTATCCAGGACATATTTCATAGGATTCCAGGACATAATTCATAGGTTTCCTTGACGTATTTCATAGATTTCGTTGATATATTTTTTAGTTTTTTTGACATATTTCAAAGATCTATTTGACATATTCCATAGGTCTCCTGGACATATTTCATTGGTATCCAGGACATATGTCATAGGTATCCAGGACATATATCATAGGTATCCAGGACATATACATAGGTATTCTGGTTATATATTTGATAGGTATTCTGGAGATATTTCATAGGTCTACTAGATTTATTTCATAATTATTTTGTATATATTTCATAGGTCTCCTGGACATATTTGATAGTTCTCGTAGACACATTTCATAGGTATCCTATACATATTTCTTTGTTATCTAGGATATATTTCCTGGACATATTTCATTGCTATTCAGGACATATTTCAAAGGTATCCTGGACATATTTCATAGGTATTCAGGACATATTTCATAGTTCTCCTCCACTTATTGCGTATATATCCATGACATATTTTATAGATATCTAGGACATATTTCATAGGTATCCAGGATGTATATTATAGGTATCCAGAATATAGTTCATAGGTTTTCCAGGATATATTTCGTAGGTAATCTGGACATATTTCATAGATATTCTGGACATATTTCATAGGTATCTAGGGCATATTTCATTGGTATCTAGGACATATTTCATTGGTATCCAGGACATATTTGATAGGTATCCAAGACATATTAGATTGGTATCAAGGACATATTTAATTGGTATAATCGACATATTTCATAGGTCTCCTAGACATATTTTAAACATATGCTGGACATATTTCATAGGTATCCTGGACATGTTTCACTGGTATCCAAGATATATTTCATAGTGTCTATGACATATTTCATAGGTATCTAGGACTTATTTCGTTGGGATTCAGGACATATTTCGTAGGTATCCAGGACATATTTCATTCGTATCCGGTATATATTTCATACGTCTCCTAGACATATTTCATAGGTATCAGGACGTATTTCATATGAATCTGGACATATTTGATTGGTATCAAGAACATTTTTCATTGGTATCCAGGACATATTTCATAGGTTTCCAGGACATATTTCATAAGTTTCCTTGACGTATTTCGTAGATTTCTTTGACATATATTTCATAGGTATATTTGACATATTTCATAGGTCTATTTCAAATATTCCAAAGGCCACTGAACACATTTAGTTGGTATACAGGACATTTCTCAGAAGTATCCAAGACATAATCAAATTTATTCTGGATATATTTCATAGGTATTCTGGACATACTTCATAGGTCTATTAGACATATTTCATAGGTATCCTGGACATACTTCATAGGTCTCCTGGGCATATTTGATATGTCTCCTAGACATATTTCATAGGTACCCTGGAAATTTTTCATATTTATCTAGGACATATTTCATATGTATCCTGGACATATCTCATTGCTATCCATGACAAATTTCACAGGTATCCTGGACATATTTCGCATGTATCTAGGATATATTTCATTTTTATCCAGAACATATTTCATAGGTATGCAGGACATATTTCATACGTCTCCTGGATTTATTTTTTAGGTATCTAGGATATATTGCATAGATATCTAGGACAAATTCCATAGGTATCCAGGACATATTTCGTTTGTGTCTAGAACATAGTTCATAGGTTTCCAGGACATATTTCATAGGTATCTAGGACATATTTCATATTTATCTAGGATATATTTCATTGTTATTCAGGACATATGCCAAAGGTATCCAGGACATATGACATTGGTATCCAGGACATTTTTCTTAGGTCTCGGTGACATATTTCATTTGTATCAGGACATATTTCATAGCTATCAGGACATATTTCGTTGGTATCGAGGACACTTTTCATTGGTATCCAGGACATATTTCATAGGTTTCCAGGACATACTTCATAGGTTTCCTTGACGTATTTCATAGATTTCGTACACATATTTCATAGGTCTATTTGACATGTTTCATAGGTCCATTTAACATATTCCATAGGCCTCCTGGGCATATTTTATTGGTATACAGGACATTTCTCAGAGGTATCCAGGACATATTCAAACGTCTTCTGGACATATCTCATAGGTATTCTGGATATACTTCGTAGCTCTTCTAGACATATTTCATATGTATTCTGGACATATCTCATAGGTATTCTGGACATACTTCGTAGCTCTTCTAGACATATTTCATAGGTATGCTGGACATAATTCATATTTATCTAGGACATATTTCATAGGTATCCTGGACATATTTCATTAATTTCCACGACTTATTTCACAGGTATCCAGGACATATCTCGTAGGTATCCAGGACATATTTCATAGGTCTTCTGGATTTATTTCTTAGATATCTAGGACATATTTCATAGGTATCCAGAATATATTTCATTGTTATCCAGAACATAGTTCATAGGTTTCCAGGGCATATTTCGTAGGTAATCTGGACATATTCCTAGGTAATCTGGACATATTTCATAGGTATCTAGGGCATTTTTCATTGGTATCCCGGACATATTTAATTGGTATCCCGGACACCATTGCTATCCAGGACATATTTCATTGCTATCCAGTACATATTTCACAGGTATCCTCGACATATTTCATATGTATCCAGGGTATATTTCATAGATGTCTAGGACATATTTCATAGGTATCAAGGATATATTTCTTTGGTATCCAGAACATCGTTCATAGGTTTCCAGGACATATGTCGTAGGTAATCTGGACATTTTTCATAGGTAATCGTGACATATTTCATAGGTATCTGGGGCATATTTCATTGGTATCTGGGACATATTTCATTGGTATCGAGGACAAATTTCATTGGTATCCAGGACATATTTCATAGGTACCCAAGACATATTACATTGGTATCTAGGACATATTTCATAGGTATCCTGGACATATTTGATTGCTATCTAGTGCACATTTCACAGATATCCTGGACATATTTCATTGCTATCCAGGACATATTTCATAGGTATGCAGGACATATATCATACGTCTCCTTGACTTATTTCTTAGGTCTCCAGGACATATTTCATAAGTGTGCAGGATATATTTAATTGATATCGTGGACATATTTCATATTTCTCCTGGAAATGTTTCATAGGTATCTTGGTCATATTGCATAGGTATCCTGGACATATTGCATTGACATGCAGGATATATTTCATAGGTATCTACGACGTATTTCATATGTATCTAGGTCATATTTCATTGTTATTCAGGACATATATCAAAGGTATCCAGGACATATGACATTGGTATCCAGGCCATATTTCATAGGTATCTGACATATTTCATTGGTATCCAGGACATATTTAATTGGTATCCTTGACATTTTATAGGTCTCCTGGACATATTTCATAGATCTCATGAACATATTTAATAGGTACCCATGACATATTTCATAGATTTCCCGGATATATTTCGTAGGTTTCCTTGACGTATTTCAAAGATTTCGTTGACAATTTTCATAAGTCTATTTGACCTATTTCATAGTTGTATTTGACATATTCCTTACGCCTCCTGGACATTTTTCAATGGTATCCAGGATATATTTTATTGACGATGAATTGACCGATCGGCAGCTGGAGAGACGCCAACACACATGCGAAATGTTGCTCGCCAGACAAAGAAGAAAGTCGTTCCTGCATGGGATTGTGACGGGCGATGAAAAGTGTATATATTTCGCGAATTCGAAGCGCCAGAAATCGTGGGTTGATCCCGGCCAACCATCAGCATCTTCCTCGAGACCAAATCGCTTTGGACGGAAGACGTTGCTGTGTGTTTCGTGGGATCAACAGGGTATCGTCTACTTTGAGCTCTTGTAACCGGGTTAAACTGTCAATGCCCACAGCTACCACCAACAACTGATCAACGTGCACCGTCCTCTGTGTGAAAAAGGGCCGGAGTATCAACAAAGACATGACAAGCTGGTATTCCTCCACGACAACGCCCCATTGCACACGTCAAAAGTGGCCCAAAACTACTTGGAGACACTTACGCGTTCTACCCCATCCCGCTTATTCACTAGACCTGGCCCCTACAGACTACCATGGACAACGCCCTCGCTGAGCAACACTTCAATTCGTATGCAGCTGTCCGAAAATGGCTTGATGAGTGGTTTGCCTCGAAAGAGAAGTACTTTCTTGGCGTGGTACCCGAGAGGTGGGCAAAATGTGTCGCTAGCGAGGGAAACTACTTTGAATAACTTGCTTTGTGCTTTCTATGAACTCAACATGTGTTTTGCCGACTACAAAACAGCAGATTTAAGCTTATACACATGCTATTTCACCTGCTTGCTGGATCCGCCACACCAACTCGTGTGGTACCCATTTCCCTTCCTTTCGGCTTTTTTCATAGTTTTTAAACGTCTTGAACCAGCTATTGGAATGATATTGAACGCTTTCGTTAAATCATTGAGGGTGTGGCTTCGATCTTCATCCGATAATATATGTAATCAGACATCGTCAAATTTCTTTGGTTGTCCAGAACATTCTTTGCCACCTATAATAAAATCACCACTTTTAGCATATTTTTACTGATAAAGCTTATTCACCGTAAGTTGAACAGATTACCTGTAGTTTTGTTCAGATCAAGATGAACATGATGAAAAGAACCACTTTTCAAGATCCATCTTAATTCTCACAGCTTTCAAAAAAAAATAACCTCAGTGCACTCAATTCCTCACGTGCTTAACCTTCAGCAGACAATCAACTTGCTATGCCGTAACTCACTACTTGTGTAGTTTGAGTTATCTATTTGAGGGCGGCAGAAACTAAATTTAACACACAATATTTTATTCACATGATTTGCGGGTACATCAATTGCCTGGTCTTCATATTCTCACTTTTCGACAACTGCTTTTATCTTTTTCAAATATTGTGGACTAATTCAAAATTACATGTATTTTGATGGCATTTTGTACCTTCTGATGATGAAGTTGAATGGAGACAAATACTTCGCCGTTCAACCAAAATTATTGCTTGATTAACATTTTACACAATCTTGTTAAAGAAATTATTGTGTGTTGGGTTACAATACCTCAACACTAGACTTCACAAAGCGCTCGCTATTTTGATGGCATCTTCTTACCCACGGACAGCAGTCACTGCCAACATTCCTGTAAGACCTCTCCCTTCCAATTCACTTGGTCCTTCTACGTCACTTTGCTCGATGTGGATGTTTGACTCAAAAGCAACAGACTTGAGACAGGCGTCCACATCAAACCCGTACGCATTTGCTGTCCGGAGTCACCCGCATCTGCTTCTCAGGTCTCACCGACCGGGGATATCCCATTCACCTTTGTAATCAATTAGCTCACAACAGGAATTAGTGAAACTCAAACAGGCCTTGTCGCAAAGCTCCGTCCGCTCCAATGTCGCTACCATCAGGTAGTCGAAAAGCCACTCAAAGCCCCCCATACTCACTTCGTTATCTGAACTCCCGAATCTCAACACATTACTAAATAGGATCTGAGCCATTCACTCCCTTCTCTAAAGCTGGCAAGTGCAATAAACCCCGCTGCAGAACCTGTCGTATTTTTGATCTCAGTCTGACCTTGAAACACAACGTCACTCACAAGACGTACCCTGTATCCTGTGATCCGCCTTCTACGTTGGAGAAACTTCTAAGAATCCGCATCAGCAAACATGCTACTCTTCCAAATCACAAGTTCCTCATCTCCAAATACCTGGAACACACTTCATATCACGTGAGCAACTTTGATGAAACCTTCCGTGTCATTTTTTTGAAAATTCTCAATTCTGCTAAAGTTACTAATAGGTGAGGTCAAGGTAGCTCAGTGATAGAGCGTTGGCGTAGCATTCGGGAGGTCGTGGGATCGACCATTCGACAGTTTCTTCCAGGGTATTTCCTCACTCACACCAGGCAAATGCTGGGGTGGCACTTTCAACAAAGGCCCTCGGCGACACCTTCCCGAATCCTTTCTCATTTTGCTATCCCGGCCTGAGCCTTAGATGCATAAAAGCCTTAAATAAAATTCAAATTCAACGAATAGATGAGAGTACATGTAAATGTCTATGATTTCCGCCAACCACGAACCCGTCCTCAACTCCACTTACTTCCGTGCAGCGCAGTTCTTATTTTTCTTTATTTTTTATTATCTTGATTACTATTCATCTTTTCCTTCCCTGAGTCTTTACCCTAAGTCTCTCACCCACTCCGAGTAATCTTCACACTTTCTTCGCCGTTTGGTGTTTTCTTTAGTTCTTTTATTTTCCCGTCTCAGTAACCTGGCAACTCTGTTCGTTGGTGTCTGTTGTCAACATGACCGCTTTCTAGTAACAGTTCTCTCTGACCGTCTCCTTTCGTGTTTTGTGAACATGTTTCGGGTAAGCGTTGTCGCTTTTCTATTCTGTTTGTCAAGTTTATGTCCGCCTGCCTTTGGATTCTGATATAACGACCCTTTTTCTACTTTATTTTACTATCTTATGCATATGTAGGATGCACATAAACTCCTAATATTTTCAAAAAATTATTTTCGACGAAATATGAAAGTAATCACTATCGTTAATACGAAGATTTTTTTCCACAGCATTCACCTTACAAACACTATGTAGGACTCATGTAAGAGCCGACAAATGTCCACACGCTAACTTTAACTCTAGTCATATTAACCCCAGAGAAAAATTCGTTTCAACTGTATACGCGCTATGAGTTCTTGACCACACCATCGTGACAACTGAACGGCAGAAAGTGGTGAGCGAACGTGACGAACACCACTCCTCTCGCCCCTCCCTCCTCCATTGACAGCGCTACAGCCGATCGAGAAGTTGGAGATTTTATTTGGTGGAATTAGTTAATTATCTGATTGTTGAGAATTGTCAATTGTTGTGTCTTTTCTACACACAACAGAACAGAGTAATTCAAATCAAAACAAAGTAATCACGAACTGTTTACAAAAAACTTTTTCAATTTTTGAAAGAAAAAAAAACAAGTTTTTTGCAATAATTTTTAGGTCACCATGTAGATGGAACAGTTACATCCACACCCGCAAACGCTTATGGCGATAGTGGTGACATCCAGCGGGCAATGCACCAGTCTTGTAACAGTTGACTATCGTAATACATGTAAGTTTCAGGATGGGATCGTATACAATATATGTATTGAAAATGTGGCACGGGGGGGGGGGGAACGAAGGAACATGGAGAGTTATTCAAGGTTTACGCAAAGTTCTATTTTCGCGCTAAAACCGTGAGTGGGGACTTCCTCCCACAGGTGTCGTGTTGAGGTGCTGGTCGTAGAGGTGGCAGAACCTGTAGTATAGCAACACGGAAGGAGATATTATAATTGGTGTTGTGTGGCTAGGTGTTGATTGCGCAAAAGGGGCGATGGTTGTTAATTCAGACATTCAAGACTCCACCTGTTTTCTGAACATAGCAGGCATATCAACATTTTCCAGTTAGGATGTATATTATGTAGGGTTTGGCATATACCTTTAGCATTTAAGGTGTTGTGGCCACTTGCAGTATTTATAGCGATCGTGGGAGAAATGATAAAGATGGAACAGGTTCTACATCTGAATCTCTTAACTATGTGGATTCCAATTGGGAAGGATTCGTACAGATAGTGTTATCAACCGTCCAAGTTTTACCAGACATGTCCGTTTATTTAAATTTTTCTAGTAATGTCAGGCCTTTTTTTTTAAAAAAAAAAACGTCCGGCATTATAGAAATAAAATGAGCAAGACACCTGGGCTTCCGTTAGTTACGATTAAGTGGAGGGTCCCGAGTGTATTTTGTCGCTATTGAATAACTGCTAGGCTGCGTGGCTGATAGTAGTGTAGATATACCGCACAATTTTTATTTTTGTTGCAATAACAAAGAAATGAGTTACAGTTTCGGTGCTTCGGTTTCTCTTCATGCATGTCACGACGTGCTATTGTAGATGTGAATGTGCTGGAAGTAGAAATAATATTATTGAACCGTCAAAGTCAGGGGTGTCTCTTGGAGGAGTTTTATCATGTCCTAGAGGAAAGCAAGTCAGCTTTTTTCAAAAATAGGTTCGTTGAAGGAATACAAACAACTGCTGCAGGGACATTAGCATAAGGGGATTAACTATTTAGTAGCATTTTTTGCTAAATAATATCTATTTTTTTAATATTTGTGACAGGTTTTATATTTTATGTTACGGTGCCCTGATATTGTTAATGTTTAACAAGAAAACCAGTTAATATAAAGCTGTAAAGTGCATGACGAATGTGGTTCTACTAATAATAATGTTCATTGCTACATATATCTAATATGTCCGCCCTCTTTTAAAGAAGTCTTGCTTTTTTGCAGAGGTTTGTTCTGCATTTGGCTAGTTCAAAACGTCCAGCGAGACCCAGTCGGCAACGCGCTCGACTTCAGTACGAGCTTTTCCGAGTTCGATTCCCAGTGGGGGCTCAAAATTTCGGTGTTCACCCAGCAACGTGGGCGCAACTGGGGAGTTACATGAATGAAAGGGGTAACGGACTGTGGTCGTGAGTCAGACGGCTACGAAGAGGTGTTATGCTGACCACGTGACCACGTAATAGAGCCGTCTGACAGGTCATGATCTGACAGGACAAGAGCTGTCGCGTCACCGACGTTAGTTTTAGTTTATTTGGGTAGTTGATAACCCTACGTACGGACCATGATGTTTCTAGGGGTTCTGAAAAGCTAATCTAGATTTGGTTGGAAATACTGATATTGTGTCTGGTTCGGATTGGAGAATGTGGTAGTGAGAATGTAACGTTAGTTTAGGATGGAATTGACTAACTTGAGCCAGTTGGTTCGGATTGGTATTAGAAGTGTGGGTGGGTTAGATATGCAAAGATTACAAGTTTAGGTGGTCAGTTAACTAAAGCATCTTGAGGGCGTTGGTTGTAGGTTTTAATAGTAGTAGTAGTAGTGGAATTTAGGCGCTGTCTCCCGGATGCAAGGGTGAAAAGAATCCCTTTCTGGGAGTTGTGTGAATGGTAACTTATTGCATATGCTTGGTAGGTTTCATGTGAATGGAAGTAGTGAGAATATTCACTTCTGAAGAGATGTCCACGTCAAGGAATATGGCGTAGTTTAAAAAAAAGGATCAAGTGAGTTGGACAACACGGAACTGGTTCTGTTATTCTATGAAGGTATTTAGGCCGGCTTCACTGTGCGACCATAGGGTAGAGATAACAATGTGTAAAGAAGTCAAGGGTTCGATTGTAGAAAATCTTGTTGAAAGGATTAGCGTAGGAAGGGGCTATTTTTGTACCCATGACTGTACCTCAGATTTTAATGTATGATTTGTTGTCGAAGCTGAAGTTACTACATGTGAAACCTAAATTGCCAGATATAGAATGAAAGCTGTCGTTGGCATATGGGATTTGGATTCTCTGGTTAAGGAAAAATTCCAAAGCTTCAACTCCATGGGCATGAGGAATGTTGATGTCCAGGGAAGTATCATCTGTTGTAACGAGCGGTATGTCAGAATGTGAAGTGGCAATTTGAGGATGAATTGTAGATGCTAGGTGCTACGTATGTAGAGCCAACGCTTGAATACGTGGCTGTAGGAAGGAATCAACAAAAGCAGAAATATGTTCACTGGGGAATTATAGCTGGCAACAATGGGTCTGCCTGAGTTACAGGGTTTGTGGAACTTCAGTTATATAAAATGGTAAAATAAGGTAGAAAAATGGCAGTTACATGTTTGGGAGCAAGAGCAGGTACGCAAACACAATAGAAAAGCGATAACATTTCGCCGAAGGGTGTCCACATAATAGGAAAGGAGATGGACAGATAAGGCTAGCGCTAGGAAACTGCATATTGACGATGATAGACAATGTACACCAAAGTGCCAGAAGTCATGGGAGAGAAGTAGTTGGAGGCGCATTAACACGCGGCAAGCGGGACGCGAAGCAGTTGCAGTATGGTCAATAGGACTTCTGTGAGTGCGGTGGAACATCGTGTACCCTAGTGATGGAAACCCAACGAGAATTACCGGCGCCGAATGATAGTTTGTTCTAGACGAATGGGGCATGCGATCTCGAATGTCGCCTGGAGATTGAACTTTACTTCCGGCGTCAGGAAGTGGCGCCCGCATCGCCCAGTCAGTTTTACTGGCTGCAATCAGCCCTGGTAGCTGCTAACATCGTTGCTGCCTATGGGAAGTTCAAAAGCAGGACCAGAGTGCTTCTGTGTTGAGAATTTTTACTTCCCACTTGCGTTGGGGATTGGCGACCTCGTCGCAGGTCTACGGACCGCAACGTGATGAAACCATCACATAGCCGGAGCAACAGACCATCGCTGCTCGTATACGGCGTTGGAAATTGGCGACCCCATCGTCCGGCCGGCTTCTGCTGCCTGCAATCAGCCAACAACGGCATAGGGAATTGGCGACCCCATCGTCCAGCTGGCTTTTGCTGGCTGCAATCAGCCCTCGCAGCTAAACACCTACGCTGCTTGAAAGGAGGACCAGCAGAGAGGAGTTAAATTCACATTCATCTCATCTTCATCCACAGATGATCATCATTTCATCTCCTCTTGTGCTGGGAGTTGCGCCTCCGCTCAATGACTAAGGATGTGACAGGATGTACTTCCATTGACGATGGCCCCTGGGTCCAGGGGAAAGGGGGCGGAACCATTGGATAGCGCCTAGTTCTTAACAGCAGTTTCTTGGATGGGCTAGCTCGTTGAGACTGGGAAGTGCGCCATTGGGGAGCTCTTCGGACCTTTGGTCTCGCCAACACTCGGGGAAGTGGGTGTCCCAAGTATCAATCAGTCGGGAGTGCAAGTGATTTCGACGCCAAGTCATTGGACTTCGCCCCGATTTCCAGCTTACTGACAAGGGTGATGAGGGTAGTACCCGACAGCCTCGTTGGTTCCTCAGAACGAAGACGGAGAAGTGTGGACATTTACGGCTTTAATTCACCATGGCTCCACCACATTCTAAAAATAAATTGCCTTCGCCAAAAGAAAAGCACAAAATGAAGAGAAAGTCACTGATGTAAGTAAGAAGGCGCATACAGCATAATGAATGTACCAGTGACAAGGAAGAAAAACGAGAAGTAGGGGAAGTATCGACAAGTATCGTACCAACTATCACACGATATCCTGTAATTAAAGTTAAAAACGAAACAGAAAATCCTGGTGGTTTGAAGAAGATATCCCTTTTCTTTCATTATATAAAAGATACTATATTATATTTTCGAATTTTGAATTTATTCGACAACTACGGCTCAGGCTGCTACGCTGCATTTTACCTAAGAAAAAAATATGCAGCAATCTATAAACCCGATCCCATTTTTCGATTTGTGTTCATTGCCATTGCTACTCCTAATGAAGCAAATTTTTCATTTAAACCAGCATCTTTGCAAACAACTCTATCAAAAGCTTTAAACTCTAATTCTTGATCAGCTCTATGTCTATCTGATAGATATTTAAAGTTCTTATAGGCAATATCATGTTCTCAGCATGCTTGATCTAATCTATTTATACCCCGATCTCTTTACGCTGGTCTTTTATCTAATAGTGTACCAGGACCTCATACATACGCAATGTTTGTATATGCCCTTTTTACGTACATAGTTCAATTGTCCTTTGTAGGTTAGGAAATTAAATAAGTTGAATACATATAAGGAGTATTGTATACATGGAAATATACTGCAAAAGTAGAAATGGTAAGGAAAACAAAACAACATAGAAACATTTTATATAATTAAACAACTAGCTGCTAAATTTTAGTGTTATGTTTTTCTCTAAGTCAGATACGCTACGACAGCATTACTTCCGTATTTGAATTTGAATTTATTTTAAGGCTTTACGCAACTATTGCTCAGGCAGTATGGATGATGATGGGATGAAGAATGTGGGAGGAAACACGAGCACCCTGAGAAAACCCACACACACAGTGTTTGTCCACCACAAAGCCCACATGGCACGAGCAGGATTTGAACCGACGAACTCAAGAGCTAGAGGTGAGCGTTCTACCATCTGAGCCACCGTGACCCTCCTCCCGTACGACTACGATAACTATTATTGACGTTTCCATCTAATTGATAATATTTGTATAGGACAGATTTTCTACAACTCTATCTTATACCGATAGTACTTTACATGTACTTTTAGTGTAGTCGATGGCCAAACGAAATCCCATTTTAAATACTTTTTAAGGTTCTAAGTACTGATAAATCTTGCTTATATGTTGATGTTCTTATGATGTAATAAAAATATGCACTGTCGATACTATGTAACACATCCCCCAAACCATAAATGCCGTAGAAAATATGTTAACTACGTCTTATGGTTTAGTGTATATTTGAGAACAAAAATAGAACTACCTAATTCACAGGTTAGCGTTTCGTCTGATTTCGTTGGGCCCCGAAATCTATTAGAGTATACCTGAATTCAAATTTCGATTTATATTCCCTTTTGAATCCTAAGAAGTCCAAACTGTGGAATATCCCCTATTTCAAAACTAGATAGCTTTTGAAGTTAGTTCCAAATATCTTTTAGAGGTTTACTGATTTCCTTGTTCCGTACAATTATTCCAGTTTAATCCATAGGATATATTTTAAGTAGGAAAGATTTCTTCAATCAACTGTTCAGTTATGCGTTTTCTCTTGAGAATCTGATTTGTAATCATAAATATATCGAATTTATCCTTAGATAGATTTAAGAATTGAGTAGTCTCTAATGATTTATTTTATACAATTTTAAATAAAATATCACGTGCTGGATTTTAATTTATCTGCAGTGTCCACAGCTGTTATTTACTTACATATTTCCTGAATATCTTTTTTACAGGATCGTAGCCGGAAATATAATGACAGTAAACTCAGACGTAAAGAGGATAAATATTTAGATCAGTTAATATCCAACTTACTATCAAATGTCATTTCGCACTTTCCAGAGATGCTTTCTTCGGATATCGAAAATAAGCCAGAAACAACTTCGTGTATTTATAAAAATATTGAAGGTATTATTAGTAGTAGCATAAAACAACAAAACCCCGACGAAATATTAAATTTGTCTCCTGTAGAAGCATCTTTAAATAATAGCGAAGTATCTAAAGGCATTAGTAAACCATCCGGTGTTGAAGAAACAATTTGCTGTAAGACCCAGATGAGTCGCCAGAATGCGGTAGTTTGACACGGAAAATGAGAATACGTCCATAAAATAGGTCTTTCGATTGTAAAACATGTGGAGCTAATTTTACGAAATCCAGTAACTTGAAACAACACATGAGAATCCACACAGGTAAAAGACCATTTGAGTGTAAGAGCTGTGGAGCTAAGTTTTGCCCATATAGATGGCTTTAGATCAGAGGCACGAGCTTGTTTCCTACCAAGCTCAACAATTGTAGAGCAAACATAATTCAGACATGCCATGCATACTTTTAATTTAATAGTATTGACGAGGTTTTCCAAGTTGATGACTTTAAAACTAGGCTGAAGCGGGGGGAGTTTTTAGATATTTAACAGGCAATGCAATCGAAAGGGCCGACGTTATTTGTTAATAATGTTACTCCAAACTTTCCAGTCTTATAAGTTTCCCAGATCACGTTAATAAAATATATACAATAACTTTTACTGTAGTTTGATATAATTTATAATTCACAAGAACGTGAACATATTTGCTTAATCCAAATATTAAGGATGTATAGTAACTTCTAGCTTAGCAGATAAATAAAGGAAATCAATTAATCGTGTCAATGTCTTGTGAATTTAATCTAAGGGCTATTTGATCCGTTTAGAAATCAATTAAACAATCCTCCAAAAGTCATTCCAATCATTGGTTCGGTGAAAGGATTCGTGAGAATCGTCATAATCGAGGCACTTCTGCGATTCAAGATCTATGGAGTTAAATTTATAGAATGGCAAGTAAAACGAATGAACATCTACTCAGGAGTGCTAAGGAATGCTCATGCGTTATAAGAAAATTCCTCAGCACCTAAACGAAGCAATCGATGAATCATGCATTATAACAGAAATTGGTTGATAAATGTTTCCACTCTTCTTGAAGAAAATATGGATTTATACATTAAATAATGAAACTCAATAATGGTTCTACAAGTTAGAGTTTCAATATTTTTAAAATTGTTAAATAGTTTTTCCTCACTTCCAGTGTGAAAGAAATATGGCCAACTTTCGGCTTTAATAGTGTCTTTAGTTAGTTGCACAAAAGTGTTCATATGTATAAGTCAGCAGAAGCTGAATTATTTAAGGTGTGAAAAGGGTACTAGATTGATTGTATGAAACTTATAAAATGTCTACACTTTTACAGTGTACAAAAGGACATGTTTACTGCATTCATGCTTGACATTAAGCCAAAGAGACTGGAAATAACTCGTAGAATTGTGCTTTAATTAACCTATTTGGATGAAGCAAAAGTTTTCATTTAATTTCTCGTTTTGTGGTTGCCACTGAGTTTGTATCAATTACGTAGACTGACTTTTCACGTACGCAGTAGCGACGTTCTTTGCTTGCTATGAGTAGCCAATATAAAAAGTTAAACACGTGTTTATATTAGGTACTTAGGGCTAATTTTCATGAACGCATGCGTTTCTTGTGGTTAGGGTGAGTGGCCACATGAAACACGTGTTTTAAAGCTTCCTATTACCTGTTCTACATGTAACACGTCTTGCAATTGACTATTCCCCCAAATCGCAAACAACGCAAACTTTCATGCAAATCAGCCCTTAGTCTAATCGCAAGCGAAGCACGCGACTGACGCGTGTATGAAAAGCCATCCTTACTTAAATGAAACATGCTATGTATTTTTTACTATTAAATAACAAATGATTATTTCATAGAATTAGGAATATAAATAGAGGAAACTTTAGGCTGTTTTGTTGGAGAGGGGAATGAAGCCAAGAGTCGGAAGGGACGTGGCATTTAGGCCATCTTGTGTGGCTCCATATTCAGAGACGCTCTTTTCCGAGTATTGTCTCTCACAGGTTCACTCATCCTCTATCGACAAAAGGCAATCATCACAGTACTTGGTACAGAGGGACTTTAATGGGGCCACACGAGATGGCTGCCGATGAACCGAATTTGGCTTCATGTGACGTATGATCTCTCTATTTTCTTCCTAGCTCTATGGATTATTCCCTGAGAAGAGCATCTGTAACTTTGACAGATTTCTTGAAAAATTGTAAATTACTATATATAAATAAGAAACCCTAAAATCATAAAAAAAACTTATATAGACCTAGAAATGCTAGTTAATGAACTTACGTTGACATTAACAGATTATAATTAGAAAGGTTCGGTAACCAAATAAGTCCGCGTTTAATTTCCTGTTGATTTTTTTTTTAATATTGCAAGCAAAGCAGTGGAAAACATCTTGAAAGCTTGCCTCCCCGTGAATAGATTTTGTTATTAAATCTTAACAGTCGCGAGCAACAGACTTGATCATGTTAGTGTTAATTACCCATAAATCTATGCTGCAACTTCTACGAAACTTACCAAAAGTGACTAATGTACAGCGGCAGTTGTATGCTTCGGTCTTATATGTTTGTTTCCTTTTTTTTAGCAATAAAAAATTCTTAAAGAAAGATTCTATTTCCTCTTCCTCTTCTACGAGTTTTGTTCAAGGATGATTAGGAGTTTGTACCATGGCCAATATCCACGCTTCACAATATTTTGGACAAGGTGATATAAAGATGCAACCGACGAAGGTGTCAACGCTGGGTTTAATCAATTTTAAAATTGATTGATGTTGGCCGACCACAGTCATACAACTCTATAAATCTTCATTTCAATAAACCTTTTTGTTATACAAGGACTATAGAAGTGTTTCTTACTTCACGTCATGTGTGTTAATTTTCAAGTGCATGGTAATGAAAACAAGTTAGGTTGGATTTTCATGTACGCGTTAACCGCGTATTTCGCTTGCGATTTGGCTGAGTAGCTAATAGAATTATGTGTTTATATTGGCTACTCAGCAAACAATATTTTAAATATATTGTGGAGTCGCCATGGGTTAGGCAGTAGAGTGTGTGACTACGAGTCGGCCAGCCCAGGTTTTAAATTCCGGCCAGGACACTGCAAGCTGGCAGGTAAAGGCGGTCGAGTATGGAACTGAACACATCTCACTTTGTGGCGGAGGTCGAGAATATGCGAACCGGTTCCTCCATTTCGTCCATGGGAGTCTTAGGACTGATTTTCATTAAATCATGCGTTGCGTGCTTGCGATTTGGGTGAGTAGCCAATTGAAACATGTGTTTTATTGCGTGCTCTACGTATTACGTAATAAAAGACGTGCTTCAATTGGCTAGTCATTCTAATCGCAAGCAAAGCAAACAACGCAAGCTTCCAAGGAAAGCAGCCCTAACGAATGCATACCTTTACCTTAACCTTCATAATATTTATGACACTAATAATTCATGATAAGATATAGATATGTACGTATCTATGCAGGGAGTTGAAAAATAACACTGAGAAAGGCCGCCGAAAACGTGGAAAAATGAACTTTAGAGTTTGATATTTCCATTAATTGAGGCGAGATACTACCCTTAAAGACGTCAAACCTGCTTTATTCAAATATGTATACTCCAAAATTGTGCAATGGATGCACAAAGGAAGTGGGGGATTTACAGACATTCTCCGGACTGAACAGTTGGTCGAAATAACTATGAATGAGACTTCTTTCCGTATCAATATAGATGAGACATAATCGCCACCATTTAACCAGGCAATAAGAGTCTGTTTTGCTGATAAATTCACCAAAAAATAATTGAAATATATGCAATTGTTACTGCTTTTGTTATGCAACCATACATATATTTAAAAATAAATCGTTTCGCAAAGAAACCCTGTTTTGAGATATCGGTATGGTACAAACGAATTAATTACTTGGTGGAAAGTTGTCCCATTCATAATTATTTCGACCCAGCTTTACTTCAGATAATTTCTAGGGAAATCCCTTGCGCCTTCATTACATAATTTTGGAATATGTATTTTCGGATAGAGCAAATCTCAACTCTTAAAGTTCCATGCCGTCTCAGTTCTATTGTTAATGGCATTGGAAATATGAAACTCTAAACTTTATTTCCCTACGCTTTCAGTAGCCTACAGAGCCAAAACAAAGCGTTTGTGCATTTTTGATGTTTTTTTTTTCTTATTTTCAATTTAGGAATCTTGAAGTAGTTTTGTCGCTGTTCTTTTACAATACCCTGTGTATACCTTAAGATCCCGTTACCTTTTTCAGTATATTATATTCACTAGCTCTTATTATCCTGCACATGCACGTACAGAAACGATGTACATTACTTTAAAATATTAGTAAACACACAGCTTAAGAGCAATGGACATTTCAGTTTTCCCCGTCTATATATATTTTACAATTTGTTTGTGTACATCAGATTAAATAACATATGATGTTTTTTTGAAATTTCAGCGCTACGGTTTTCCGTTACGTAGAAATATAGCATGAAATACTGAGAATTTTCTCTGCTATGTCATACAACGAAAATCATCCTCTGATTGGTTTACGTAATCAGTCCGTTCTATTTCCGAAGCTATATGCTCCTCCCTATGTTACGTTCCTTATTCAGAAGTTTGAAGACGAAAAAACGAGAAAGAGATAGAACATTCATATCATCACTTAACGAATAATTAATGTACAAATCTGCAAAACACACTTCAATAAGTTAAAACACCAAAACATGTTTTTAATAACAGAAATTGCTCGAAATATAGACAGGGAGCAGTCTTAACTTGCAATGCTCTTCTTATCGCTAGTTCTTTCGTCTTGACGGCTTGTCAATTTAGCTCAGTTGGTTAGCGCATGTAACTTTTAATTTTTTATACTTTCACCTAAGGCTGTTCGAATCCTATCAAAGGCCGTGTTTTATTTTACTTCACAAAACGCAAGAGTAACTTCAATGTAAAAGTTTCAATTTACTTTTTTCTTTCTTACATGCTTTTATTATTATTTTTTTACAATCACATATTAAAACTATTCAATATATTCACGGCCTACAAGTACGTTAAATTGTTAACAGATGGCAGTAAGGAGCACTATTAACTAATGTGCTTTTAAGTTCTTGAAAAATACTTCACTAGCATTCGTTAAAAAGGTATACGATTGTCGGATGTAAAAACCCACATTATTTACAGAAAAAATAGGTAATTCTTTTTAAATACAAGAGTTCTAAAGAGCATTATTAGAAGATATCTTATGATTTAATCATGAAAATGAAAAAAAAAAAGAGCTGATAAATTAGTGTTGAAGTTACCAAAATATATCTATCTTAAAAAGTATTAAAAGTAAAGATCAATTTTAAATGAATAAAACGAACTAAATGACGTGTTAAGGCATACAGAAACGTTATTCACCAATTATACTATTTCTTTCCATCCATTTTTGCGATCTCTTTTTAACAATACTAATAAATAAAATACCATCTGTATGTCAATGACAAGCAGTCGGAAGACTGATTACGTCATAACATGGCTGCGCCTGATTAAGCGCAAGGCTGAGACACTTTTGAAGCAAGTCGTTATAACTCTTGATAAAATCATCACAGAAAGAAAATAACATGTTTTCCCTAGTCTGCTATAATAGAAGAATTTTTTAATGCAATAAAAAAATACTACTGGAAAAGTTCATTGTGAAAATTTTAATCAGAAGAAAATTTCGGTGACAATAGTTTTGAGCTCTGATCTCTGTCTATAAGCGATACTGGACTGATTGGTTCCATTGCAAATTTCATGACTACACAAAGCAAGAGAGCCTAGAGGACACTTAATCTCATTTGTCCTCTTCCAGTCTAAACCAATGTTGACCAAGTTTTCCGTTCTAACTTAATTTTTACATATATTTTTTTAAAATTTATAATGGCTCATCGTGCCCTCTCAATTCTTGAAACGTTAATCTAACCCAGTTCCCGACGTCATACAATGATGAAAATTTGAACAGGGACGTAAGTCGGGTGACAATACAATATTCCATTGTTACTTATATATATTTCTATATATTTATAGGTCTACCGTATATTATAAAAGCATTTTTTAGTAAGATTTTTTTATCCTAAAATAAATACTAGCCCGCAACAAGGTAGCGTTTGACTGGATGCAGAAAAAGTATCTCGACTCGAAATGATTAAAATATTAAAAACATACTTTTCTTAAACAGTTCGTACTAAAAAGTAAAAGCAATGTTTATGCATGACTAAAAAGAAAAGCATGAGGCGCTCTAATTGTAGAATTTATAAAGTGACTGTGTTTGAGAGCGAGGCACATGCGTTCGCTTTTAGTCGTGCTTAAACAGACTTTTTTTAAATTTTTGGTACGAATTGTTTAAGAAAAGTATGTTTTTATTTCTTTATGTTTCATATTGCTGTGCGGCCCCGTTTTTAAATGTCTTAATACTTTCAAAAAACGTAAATATTATTTGCAGCATTTTCTGTTATATGCAGAGTACTTTATACTATTATACGAACTACTCAGAATTAAGATTTAAATAAAGGACCGCCCAGCGATAAGAAGCGTATAAAACAGATTTAGAACAAATGTTAGTCCACATGGATTAGACTGGAAGTGGACAAACGTGTTAAAATACTTGCTCTGGCGTCTATGTTTCAAAACTAAGCACTCTCTCCAGTATCGTTACGTAGATAACCATAAAGCCATATAATTGCAGAGGCCGAGAAAAAGCAGGAAATTTTTCAAGAAAAAATAAAAGACACGCGAAAATGTTTGTGTTTTTGCGAAAAAAAAAAAACACTGGTTTTATTGAGGAAATTAGTTTTACTACCTTTCCATCACGGAAAATTCAATAATGAGCACAGCTTATGCATTTCTGGTTTCAGGTTAGTTAAATAAATAAATAAATAATTAATAATAATAATAATAATAATAATAATAATAATAATAATAATAATA
>JAGDQP010013531.1:0-11616 GCA_022664845.1 Lepisma saccharinum
GGGGGGGGGGTTGTCCGGACTGACAGTATGTTATTTTTCTCACAATGTTCTCATAGGTAATCTGTGTTTGAACCATCCTTGGTCTCCTATATTCTGCACAATAAAACAATATATTACAAATCAAATCTCAACAAACCAAAACATAACAAATACTTAACAGATATAAGACCTCTACGATACATTAACACAGTTATTACAAATCAATTTCCGGATTTGAATTAACTAGGAGTAACTAGACTCACTCTCCCAACACGTCTGGTCAGCGTGGGAGCAGTAGACCACCTCCTCCCTCCGGGAGAGGCCTCATCCACTAGTGGATTAAATATGGCTGTGTATTATTATAACTAGACTCAAACGATCTAAAAGATTACGACATCAATACAACAACTGGCCTTATTATATACATGTGAAACGTTGATTAACATCGAATTCTTATGCAAATTTATTCTCGAAACACGAGGATAAAAAATACTTTCCTTCTTGGCCTCACCTGTGGTACAGGAAAATTCACCTTCTCAAATAGCGAAGGGACAATTAATATTTACCATTTTACTAAGAAAAATAATACTAATTTACTTTCTCGTGTGTTCCAAAGATTCTTACTTAAATTTTCTACATCATAGTCAGTACCAGAATATACTATATCACTTTTTAAGGTAAAAAAAAAACAATTATTAACAGTTTCTGTATCTTTTCAACCTCGTCAATTCAATTCTGATGAGAAGGGTCCCAAAATTGGAGTATCATAGTCAAGAGACTAGAGTGGACAAAGAAAATGACGGCGAATGAAGTCTAATTATATGGTTAATATGGTCATTATACGACAGGTTCGATGTAAAACAAACACCAAAGTCTGATTAAACTTCCATTCTCGGTGTTCAACAACCAATAAGAAATAAATCATTGTTCTTAACATTACTAATTGATGTAAATGTCAAAATCTTACATTTGTTAAATACAAATTAAATTTAATACGTTTACACCATCTATCAAATCTTTCAAGGTCTTGAAGTAAATTGTCGTCCTGTGATCAGGTTGTTCTGTAATGTTTTACATTGTCAGCATACATTAAAATGATAGATCTACCACTAATTAAATCATTAATAAACAACAGAACCAAAAGAGGTCCCAACTCAAGTGTAAGCCCTGCGGTACACCTGAAGTAACTTTCTGAGGAGTGGACTGACACTCATGTAATATACAGCAGATTGATACATATTTTCAATGTATTTTTTCATCAGACTGAGAGCAGGACTAGAAAATCCTTACCAATAAAGTTTTAATGTAAGTAAACTATGGTTTATTCTATCGAATGCTTTAATAAAATCGGTATAAATTACACCAAAAGCTTTTTCACTGTTGAATGCATCAGTCACATCTTGTGAAAAATACACTAGATCAGTCCAGGTAGTTCTGAAAAAGCCATACTAGTGAGAAAAGATAATTTATGTGATGTGACATGAGCCAAAATACTATCTTCAAAATAGACTCAAATATATTAGAAAAGTATCGAAGAATCGAAATAAGTCATTTTTGGATATATCATTCTTTAACCCAGATTAATGTGCAGGGGTTATCAGTGCATGCTTCCATATATCAAGAAAATACCATTCTTTAATGATAGCATTAAACTGATAAGTTAATGGTAGGGAGAGAAGAAGGGTACATTTTTCTAAAATAACATATCTTGCAATAATATCAGTACCTATTCATTTATTTGGCTTAAGAGAATGGGCTCTTAAATGCATTTCCTGGATGGAGACCTGGAATGAGAGCAAGACATCTCAAATGGAAATACTGTGCTAGACATGTACTTAGAAAACTCGCTGTTTCGAGTATTAACAGATTGAATAAAATTAGTACCAAAGTATTCCGAGAACCACTTGCTACCTACTTGACTATCAGAACTGTAAAGAATGAGACTTACTAATAAAGAAAACCCAGAGCGAAGATTCTATACGAAGATGTATACTCTAATCTGGTTTATTTACAGTCGTGGCTACAAACCCAAGACGAGACAGATACTAATATTACGCATACGAAAAGGTTTCTCTTTGTAATGCATTCCATATGTTCGAATCACCAAGTTATTCGACTAAATACAATTACGCTTTGTCCAAATAAGTAAAACAAGGTTGCAATCATCACCACATTAACTAAAGCAATCTACTTTCAAGAAAAGCGCTAGTAAAACAAATCATCCATTGTTTATGACCAAAAACTAGGAAACAACACATACTGCATCCATAATTTCGTTTAATTCCAAGAAACATACTTTATTCAGAAACGCGGTTATTCTGCTTCATAGCATCCTCTCCCGTTCATCCTCTAAGACCTTCAGTATATTGGGCCAAATACAACCGTGCTAAATCACTGTTACCATCAGCAAACATCTGCTTGACCAAATCTCTTAATGGTTTCAAATCGAGATTACTCAAAATATGTGGAAATCCAGTATTAACCAACTCTGCTTGCCCCTCTGAACTATTTTTTATTTTTTACTTAGATCTTTTTTTCTTTTTACTTCTTCTTTCCTTAGGAACCTGCACAATGGTATACACCTATCATTATTTTGTAAAATGAAGTTGCACCATCTAACTGACTCGTGAAAACGTCCCTGCTGAAATAATACAGCGGCTATATGATTGCATAATCTCTGGATCAGTATGCAGAGCCTTTAGAAAGAACACCAGCGCTTCTTGTAATCTACCTTGATGAAAGCAACCAAGTGCCTCATCCTTGAGATATTGCGCTACAGCTTTATGCTCTAGACGAGATTGCACTTATTTCCTGTAGCATCAGTTAGCTTATAGGAGTAGCATGTATTTAGCCCCTCTGATAAACTATTACCGCCATGATTCACTTGTACGGCCTGGTCCGAGAAGGATCTACTTTGACTATTCAGAGGACCATCTGAACAAACCATATGACAGCTCATGTGTTTCTCTAATAATTTAAACATAATTCCTGAGTGTGGACAACTGTTCTTCTAAACCCCTTTTTAATTGGTTGTATTGCCTCGAAAATCTTTCTGTACAAAATTACAAATACGTTTGAAATCAGATTCCATCTTAATTCCATTTTGTTTTCCGCATTCTGGTACAAAGCTTAACCTTTGATTAACTCATGAGCATTAGTAGTAACATTAGTATGTATCCTATGCTGAGATACAAAAGGACCACGCCAGTTAGAAGATATGATGTCTAAACCTTCTTGACCAATAACCTGCCGTGCAACGCTAAATCCGCGTTGGAATATTTTTTTATGCACCTGCACATGTAACAAAATATAGCCTATTGCCGACAAGATATACCCATTCATTAGTATTGTTTTTATTACGAGGCACTAATCCCACTTCATATTGCATTATTTGTACAAATTGTAATGAAATTATACTATCATAGACTCCGGTATCTATTATGCAACCAACATCATGCTGACCTATACGAATTAGTATGCCTTGTGACTCATTTAACTTAGGATTGACGTCTTCTGAGTCAACATACAGAATATAATCAACATAAATATGCTACACTTCCTTTACTGATGCGTGTTTTACTGATAACGGGCTACGACTAAAGTGTCCTTCCTGATGACAGGTATTACAAAGCGTATTATAAGCCCTGCACCGCCCATATGCATCAGCAAAATTGCATCTACTGGTAATACAAGTTTTACGCGTGCCATCACCTTGTCTCGCCTTCATATCATACTGCTCAATTCTTTGCCCGATAGAATCATCAAATATTCCGAGAACTAGCTGATCTCTAAGCATGGTATTCATAAAATCACCGTATTCACACTTCATTGCCTGTTTCTTTAACCTGTGAACGAATTGTTGCACCGTCTCATACTCAAATTGTTCAATCAGATGGAACCGATATATCTTTCTACTATTTCTGAATGTTGGTTGTCAAAAACTGCAATCAACTTATCCTTAATTGCCGAGTATGAAATTTACTTAATGGCTGAGGCAAACAGGCATTCTTTAGTAAACCGTATGCTTCAGCGCCCAAAACAGAATACTTAATTGATGAGAAGCATCGATATTCTGAGTTTGACAAAAACATTCAAATCTCTCTAAATACTAATTATGTATGTTCGAATCTTGTCCTTGCATTGTCTATGTTTTTCTTATCCAGACAAGCACTGTTCAAGTGGAAGGGAGGAAATTAGCTGGCTACGAGCCTTCAAGAATAAGTTGAGATTTGAGGCACTTTCTAATTTTCTCTTCCAGTGAGCCATCTTACCCACCTCCGTGGGTCAGATGACTAAAAGCTACGCTTTTTTGTGATTCTATAATGTCGCTACATGGTGATCCTGAACTTAGTTATTGGGCGTTTTCGTTGTTCCTAAAGGATAAGAATATTATATATAATATTTTTTTAGTAAATTAAACATAAATAAATGTATTTTATTTATTTACTTAGAAAGTGCGCTATCTATCCCTCCTTTTCTCTATATTTCTGTTTTTGCTTTTACTTAAAGAGTTTTCTTTTTTCTGAAAACAATATAATCACATTACAACCTGCTTCTTATCAACTTACGGTGAGCTTGAAGTTTATCTTTAAGATAATCAACAATTTTATCGTCGTATCATGGTGGATATTTTTAATGGTTCTATTTCTGGCAGGCACAATGTCCTTAACAAAAGTTTGAAGAAGCTCATAGATCACAGAGGAAGAAAAAATAAACCAAAATCAAGTAAATACTTATTATTAATACTTCCTTATTTGTATAATAAAAACTTAGCTTCAGTAAGGAGGCCCGGGTTCAGTGATATATCATCTGCTAATCTAAGTTTCAAACTGAGAAACACTAAGTTCTGCTTACCGGTACGAGTGTCTTTTAAATACATATAGTTACTGCGACAGTAATTTATTTTCTAAATAAAACAGAATTATTGTAACGTGTTATTAAACTAAAGCTGAGTAAATGTATAGAGAAACTTCATGATTTTTATTCTTTTTTTGCTGTGAGAAATTGACCTGTCAAATATGTGCACACAATTAGCACCCTGTATAATGTTCTAGAGATACTGTATAACATTTCATGACAAAACACACCTAACAGCTCACTTCACTTGTAGAAAGAAAATATTTAATTGTTGTGAGTCGTAGCACTTAGAACGCTACTAAAAGTGAAACTGTTTCTTTCATTCGCCATGAAATTGATGATATAATGGTGGTCAGTTGTTTATTTTCGAAATTAGGAATTTCAATCCATTTTCCCCAAACAGTTTCTTTAAACATGACCTGGCAACATTAATAGAGATGTTTATATTTTGTTTCCTTTCAATTCGTCCAAGCAGATGAAATTGTTTGCGCCTTGTCTTCATAAAAATACAACAAAATTATCTCTGAAAATGTTTTCCTTTTCTTGTTCATCAACCATTTCTTGCCTCATCGTAAAACAAAACCACACAATTCCAGTTTGCTGCCCGTTATTGTGCATTCAAATGTTAACAAAAGAATAACGCCAAGCAGTTTTTCATCCCTTTCTTCCCTTCGTCCTCTTTTTCCGTCTCATAAAAAACTTTCTCCCATTTTGTATTCTTCAATGAAGTGAACGCTTTTCGTCATAAGTCCTAGCTTCTTTTCTTTGTGTGTGTGTGTGTGTGTGTGTATCATTATTTTTTGTTACAGTAAAATGTTTTCCGCTAAATTTTCCACAGTATGAAAAATTCACATACACATTTACAATTTCTAAAACAACGGTATATTGTTATTTTATTCTCTATCTGTTTTTATTTCCATAAAAATAAACTTAGTTTCGATTTTTAATATCTTGTCGCATTCATGAGTGAAATATTGCAGAAGAAAGTTGTATTTTCCTTGACTTATGAATGAAATAGCACACGAATGTGACATTTTCAATTGCTTTCTTACTTTCCATACGTCTTCACATATTTATTATGTCCTGTTCTGGAATTAACAGGCTTACGAGGGAAGGTTCCAGAAACTTGAGGTTCCGGAAGCTAGACCATTTGATAGAGCATTGTTAAATATACTGACTGTCAAACTTTAGATCCTGAAATCAAAAAGGAACTACAGGAAAGACGGTTAAATTTGAAACGTCTCATTATAGTACTTTTACATACATACCATGAAACTCATAAGTATATTTCTGCACTTATAAAGTTGGCAGATTGTATTGTTTAACGTGTAAAATATTATCTGAGATGAATTGCATAGAATAAGGTTTAGATTTGTTCTCAAAATTTCAAATGTGTGAATGGTGGCGTATTTTGTCGATAGATTTTTTTTCTATTTATCGGAAGGGTGCCTTTGTATGTACGCGTTCGTCACGTACTTCGCTTGCGATATGGTCTAGGAACCAGTAGGTGAATCACATAGCGTATCTCTATTGCCTACTACACCAAATCGCAAGTAAAGCAAGAGTCTAAAGTGAACATTAAAAGATACCCTTAGCTGTAATTGGTCAATGTTTGTTATGGATAAAATTAAAATAATTGTATGGGCGGTAAAATCTCTATCGCGTGTACCCATAAAATTAATTGTATAGTCTGGAATTCCTTAACAATATTACCATAGTTTGTAAGGATAGAGTAGGACATCATTATCACAGACATCCCTAAATCTTTGTCAAGTGTTGCAACCACGTTCAACACCCCTTTTTCATCCCGGCCCCTATGTCATGAACAGTCAGTCCTCACTCTGTACTTTTTACTTTGCAAAAATTAGAGTGCAGAATAAATGTGTTTCATGAATATTTCTACAAACTTTTCAAAAGTGGGTATTAAAATAATGTTTTCTGCACTTCATTTTGAAAAAATTTGTAGAAATATCCATGAAACACATTTATTCTGCACTCTTTATTTTTTGCAAAGTGAAAAGTGTAGAGTGAAGACTGATTGTTCATGAAATAGGGCCCAGGAGTGTTTGTTCCAACTTCATAAACAAAGTTAAGAGAGCTTTTTAACAGGACATTTGTAGTTCACTTGCTTCATAGAGTCCTATTTATTTCCAACCACCAGAAAAATAATATCGTACACTAACAATAGTTCCTGGTTAGTTACATTTATTTTTCATCATATTCTTTTTTGATCATCTTCCACTTATACAGGATGTTCAAAAAGTCATAGTGATAACTTGAAGGGTGACTTCATCAATGAGAAACAAGAAGAAAATCTTTGAAGAACTGACTAAACAGAGTAATTTTGCATCTAGATGCACCCATATGTGGGGGTGGATCGTCCCAAATGACGTAACAACTCTACAAATAATGAAGTAAAAACGTGTTGGTTTCGCAATCAAAATTCTACTCAAAAATACTGTACGTCCATAGCTCACTTGTTAGAGTTTTCGTTTCTGCATTCGGAAGCTTATGTATTTCCGTTCAGTGACTGTATCCTGACTGATATATCGCTGATTTCCCTCTGTCCTACCAGGCAAATGAATCTTGAATAAGATCATGACCAATTTTACGATTCCTTCCCAATTATTGTTGTTTCTGTTGTCTCGAATGCAAAATGGTCTGAGAGCTGCATTTGGAGTTTGTTTGAATAAATAAATTTAAGTAAAGTTTATGTCTAAAGAATGTATCTTAAAGTGAATTTCTACGCTTATGTACTGCGTAATGTCAAATCTTTAAGAACGAAGTTTTTACATAGGGAATCGGATACCGTTGAACAAAAAAAATGCAAATACAAGAAAAGTGGACTTGGGATGTTTTGTAATTCAGGTCTTCAATTATGAACTTTGCTCAAATGCATTCTTTGGGAACAACTTCAATTCTAATTTGCTCAGCTGACACGTGGCTACATTATGTGTCGAGATATTACGCCATACGGCATTCCTTTAAAGTCTTTATTTCTTGTCTTGTTTTTTTATATATATTCTCCTTCACTTTATGAAACACCACGTTTTTGCCAGTACTTTTCATTCAGCCCTCGCATTAAAGTTGTAAAAGCCTAGTGTAAAATAAATTCTTCAGTTTCTATGTTGCAAAATAACAATCGAAATAATTGTAAACACCCAGGGCAGAAATAGAATTGATGACTAACTTTATTTTGTAGAATAAGCTGAAGAAGCATATTTACATAGTAACATACATTTTTAACACGAAAGCTGTTAGAGAATACAAGCTTCCTCCTTTTTCAACAACCATACGGTTGTTCTGGAAACGCGGAGATTCTGAATATAGAAACAGGTTGCCATAGCTCCAGGAACGTTTTTGATTCCCAGGTTCTCCTTTTCCATATATCTCCTTTTCCATTCTTTTATACTCTTGGAGAATTTCTCTTTATGAATACATATATGGCTTTCATGTCTATCATCGGGTAGTTTGTCCCTTGTGATGGATATAGGGAACACGTTCTTTCTCACTGATTATAGGCAAATATCTTCTTGCTTCATTTCCAGTTTTCAAAGGAAGTCACTGAGGTCCCCTTTTGAATGTCTGTATTTACATTTATGGTTGTGGGTATCCAAAGAAATGTGTTTGAGCTTCTTAAATTGATATTTTTATTAGTGTACTCTATGGATACATATAGTAAAGAATCGCGTTTCTTTTATTTTCGAAAACAAAACGATAAAAGAACTATCACGTTTGTATTGTATTTTTTTTAAGAATCTAACTATACGTCTACCTATATGAATAAATTAATTTTCATACTTATTTACTTGCTCATTTCTAATTTAAGTAAGTGTTTTAGTATCTTACATATTAACTTATTTGTTTACTACTTACTTATTTACTTTCTTCCTACCTTATGTACTTTGTACTTGTTTACTTATTCATTCATTTTCATTATTTATTTATTGCATGCTTACTTATTTATCTTGTTATTGGGTTACTTAGTTTCTTGTACAATGACTTATTTACTAACTTTCTTACTAATATTTATGTATATACTTATTTATTTTCTTGTATAATCTAGTTACTTATTTACCATTTTATTTAATTATTTATTTACACAATTATTAATATTTATTTAATCATTTTCTTACTAATTTCTTTGTTTACTTATCTTCTTATTAGTTATCTACTTCTTCATCTTTCTTCATATATTATTTCACTTATTTATTGCATATTAACTACTTTCTGTGACTTATTAATGCATGCTCACATAGTTACTTAATATTTCCTTCAGTTACTTGCTTTCTTATACAATTACTTGTACCTACTAATACGTATTTACTTGGTTACCTATGTACTTATTTTCTTACTTAATCACTCACGTACTTACGTACTTGGCAAAACACTAGCTGGTAATCCTGATGTCCAGAAAAGAGAAAAAGAACGCATCCTTCAATAATTATAGAATACAGCCGAACAACTAGCATTGAACTATGAAAATCAACATAAGGAAATCCTAAATGAAAGAGAAAAGTGTACATTTCTCCAACAGTTGCATTGATGCTTTCCTAAAGTCAATAAACTCCCTTTCGCTGCTTTGATTGACTGTACAGTTACACGTTAAAACTAGAAATTAACGATTTTTTACCTCTAGGGAAGCTAAGGTTGCGTTAGCATCTACTGGCGTTACGCCACTGGCATTATTTTTCACTTATACATCCTGTTAATCTGTATACCAGAAATTTCAGTTTCGAAGGAAAAGGGAAGTAAGTAAATAAAAAAAATACACAAATTTCAAATAATATGAATAAAGAAATGTATTGATTACTGTGTTATGTACTAAACAAGAATTACTCTGAATGCTTATTACAAGTTTTGAGCACTTGTTGATCCAATATAAGAAGAACATTTCCTACATTGTTGGAAATAGCATTCTAATTGTTGCCGAATTTCCTGAAAGTTTTACAAATATATTATTATCTCCTCTAATTGGTAAAGATGATAAACAATAAAATCTAAACAATTTGAGGAAATGAATGGTGTCAAATATTCTGGAAATTGAAATTATGAAATCGAAATTGATAATTTTCCCATTAAAAAAAATAAGATACTACAACATTCTGAACTGATATAAAATAGCACAAAAGTAATGTAAAAAAGTATTATTTGTTTTACGTAGTGTTTTCGAAATAAAAAATAAGTTTCTTCTTTCAATATGTTAGTAATTTAAGGAGAAATAATGCTGTTCTGTGTTCTTGCAACCAAGACGATAACATGGAACAAATCCAATTTAGTGCTTCGTTACGAAATTCAATCATTCGTTGGCATATAATGAGACAACGTAACGATATTCTGAATATTCAAAGAAGTTTTAATACGTTTACATTAGAATTAAAAACATAGGGAGAAAGGGGGTAATAGAGACGATGAAGGTGTAAGGGGTTGTAATCGTGCATTTATGCCGTGAGACGTTGTGAGATTTATTACAAGACAGGAAAAAAAAGAGAACACCCATCTTAATTAAGATCAAAATCCAATTTCTAAAATTAGGAACCTGTTTTTTGGGAGATAATGAAATGCAAAAAGTTTTCCTCCTTCAGGCAGATCGTTTCAAACTCCTGGTTATAAAATATAACGACAAAAAAAAAATCTTTATTAGCTGACAGAATGTCATTAATGTCTGCCTTTGTCTCTGTCGATTTCTCCTATAACTTCTGTTGGTTTAAATCAACCTCGTTATAAATTTGGCTTTTGTTGGTTCTCTGCTTTTTCTTTATATTCCGTGTCTCTATTTATTTAATGTATAATTACTAGTCTAAATGACAGAAGAATTCCGATGAGCTTCAATAAGTAATGTTGGACCTCTCTTTAGTTTTGTTTTCAAGAGAGTTTTCACTCCATGAGAGAAGTGCGTTGTTACGTTTTACTCATCTGTCCTGCTGAGTCGGTGGACATCTTCGTCGGGAAGACTTGGTTCAAATCCCGGGATCTGTCACGCTGACTCAGGCCCTTTCTTTGTTAATTCGCCACTCACGAGCGCACATGGGCGGATTTAGGAGAGAGACCCTTGTTCGGGGGGCAATTTATTAAATTGATAACAAATTTCAAAGCTATCGTTTAGAATGAAATATTTAAAGTCATTCTGAAATGATTGGGGAGTAATGCCCCCCCCCCCCCGTGACCCCCATAAATCCGCCCATGCGAGTACAGATATATACTTTGAATGAAGGTCATGGTAGATACCTTCCCCATTCCTTCAGGCACGTATGGAATGTAGTAAATGTCAGAGCGACAAGGAAAAAGATTAGATATACAGAATCTGTTAGCCAAACTTGATTGTCGTTTTCCAGGAGTCTTCTCAGTTTTGTTATACGAATACTGGGATGGTAATTAGACAAAGACTCTAGCTGTCCTGCAAGAGTGCTCCCCCTCTTATCATTCCTCAGATTTATATTGGCCTTAGGCCTTAGCTGCTTGTTCAAATCATGTCATGTAAATTAATAAAAGAAATATAACATTTCAATTTCACTCTATCCCATTTTTACAACATGAAACGAAAAATTTTGGGAGAACACATTTTGTCGTTATTAGTGGGAGAAAAATGTAATGTGTAATAATCTTACAACATTAATGCGAATTCTATAAAGGATGTTGACTTTGCAATAATAAAATACATTTTATTAATTTTTTCCATTTAGAAATATTTAGAATATTTAGCTTTGTTAGTCTATTATTATTATTATTATTATTATTATTATTATTATTATTATTATTATTATTATTATTATTATTATT
>JAGDQP010013531.1:11626-47571 GCA_022664845.1 Lepisma saccharinum
TTATTATTATTATTATTATTATTATTATTATTATTATTATTATTATTCAGGGGACTCCAAGAACAGGACAAAGAAAGACCTTAGAATAGGAACGTGGAACGTACGAACATTATACCAAACTAGCCCTCTTCAGGTGGTGGTACGCGAGACCGAGAAGTACGAGCTAGACATATTAGCAATACAAGAAGTTCGGTGGGAGGGTCAAAATAGCATCCCACAGGGCAAGTACACTTTCTACTACGTGGGAACACAGTCTCACGATTTCGGAACAGGATTCCTCATTAAGAACAGTATCCATCAGGCGGTTCAGAAATAGAGTTCGTAAACGAAAGACTATCCTACGTTACGATAAGTACCCGATGGTGCAACACGGTTTTATTAAACATCTATGCTCCGACCGAGGTGGTGACTGAGAACGACAAAGATATATTCTACAATGAGCTAGAAAGTCTGTTTGACCGAATGCCGAAGTATAATTAGAAAATTGTGTTGGGTGATTTCAATGCAAAGGTAGGGAAGGAAGAAAAATATAGACCTACTATAGGCAAACACAGCCTTCACGAAAAGACCAACAACAATGGAGAAAGACTAATAACTATCGCGATTTAGAAAAACCTACTGGTAAAGAGCACGTACTTTGAACACAAATACACATGGATATCTCCGGACGGCAAAACGCTCAACCAGATCGATCACGTATTAGTAGACAGACGAAGACACACCAACATAATGGATGTTAGGTCATACAGATGAGCGCAAGGTGACAACGACCATTAATTCGTTATCACAAGGGTAAGAGAAAAGTTATTCATCGCGAACAGAGAAAGCAAGAGATCAAAACAACTGAAATTCGAAGTTAAACGATTAAATAATCCGAGCATAAAAATCGATTACCAACTTTAACTCATAGGTTCGAAATCCTAGCCGACTCGAGTAATAATAATAATGATATTAATAATAAAATGGATGTAAGTAAAATGTGGGAGACAATTCGTCAAACAATTAAAAGCGCAGCGAAGGAACGTGTAGATGAGAAGAAACAACAGAAAAACAAACCTTGGTTTGATGAAGAATGCCTTAAGCTTCCTGAGGAACGAAAACAAACAAGGCAACGATGGCTAATTAATAAAAGCTAAGCAAATACCAACCACTACAATAACACGAATAGAAACGCCACACTCGCGTTCAGAAACAAAAAAGCGAGAATATCTGACGCAGATGATTCAGGAGATAGAGGAAAACGGCAAGACAAATAACATACAAGATCTAATACAAGGGGTAAACTCGTCAAGAAAAGGTTACCATCCGAGGTTAGGAATGATTAGAAATGAACGCGGAGATCTTCAGGCGGACAAAGTTATTTCGACAAACTTCTTAATGTACACAACGGGGAACAAACAGAGGAATTTGAAATACATACCGCAGAACCGTGGATTCCCGAACCTATCGACATTGAGATAAAGAAATTGAAAAAAATCAAATCACCAGGAATAAACAATATTCCAACCGAATTAGTTAAAGCAGGAGGAACGGCACTAATCAAGGAACTACATAAATTGATAACTGCTATATGGAGAAAGGAGGAGCTCCCAAAGTAATGGAAAACTTCAATAATAGTTCCAATTTACAAAAAAGGCGTTAAATCGGACTGTAATAATTACCGTGGAGTCTCGTTACTTCCAACCTGTTACAAGGTATTAAGTAATATTCTGTTAACACGTCTAAGTGTATACGTAGATGAAATAATTGGAGATCACCAATGTGGATTTAGAAGAAATAGATACACGTAGGACCAGATTTTTGCCTTGAGACAAATTTTGGAGAAGAAATGGGAATACAATGGGACGGTTCATCAGCTATTCATGATTTTAAGAAATCATATGATTCTATCAAAAGGGAAAAGTTATACAGTATCCTGATACGATTTGGAATTCCGAAAAAAAAAATGGTTCAACTAGTTAATATGTGTCCCATAAGCAGAGTACGGATAATATGTGAAATAGTTTCAAGATTCGCAACGGATTGAAACAAGCCGATGCCTTGTCCCCACTATTGTTTAACTTTGCGTTAGAATATAAGGTTTTTAAAAATTAAAGGGGACAAAAGGGACTATCATTGAATGGTTTGAATCAACCGTTCGTATACGCGGATGATGTAGATCTAATAGGGGACGATATAGATGCACTACAAAGCAATACCGATGTCTTAGTAGAAGTGTGCGATGAGATAGGTCTACAGGTAAACATAGATAAAACAAAATACATTATAACAAACCGAAACACAGGGAATAAAGGAAATAAAAACAAGAATTAGGGATGAGGTCATAGAGAAAGTAAACAAATTGAAATGCTTGGGAGTATACGTAACAAGCAAAAATGAGGTCACGGAAGAAATAAAAAGTCGCCTATTATCGGGGAACGCATGTTTCTATTCAGTCCAAAAACTTCTAACATCGCGATTAATATCAAGGAAACTGAAATTGAAAATATACAGAACGGTTGCGAAAGTTGGAGTTCGACCCTAGCAGATGAACATAAATTACTAGTGTTTGAAAATAAGGTTTTGAGAAAAATATACGGGTCAAAACACGACGAGATGACTGGAGAGTGGAGGAGACTGCATAATGAACAACTCCACGGACTGTACGATTCACCAGATGTTGTAGAAATAATGAAATCGCGACGACTAAGGTGCGCAGGCCATGTGGCTCGGATGGGGGGAAAACGAAGATTGTATTCTATCCTGGTTGGAAGACCGGATGGAAGGAGACCATTGGAAAGACGGAGACGTCGTTGGGAGGACAATATTAGAAGAGATCTTCGAGAAGCAGGTGTTCATGATGAAAACTGGCTTGATATTGCCCAGAATAGAATTAAATGGGGAACGTTTGTTACTGCGGCGATGAGCTTGTGAGTTCCATAAGCCATAGAGTTAGTTAGTTATAATTTATCCGAAGTGGTTTGAACATTTGCAATGTACCTACAGTATATATAACTTGAATATCAATACTAATAGAGAACGAACTCAGTGTTCTGTACTTTTGATTTCCTGATCTTGCGTTGATAGTAATTCTCAAAAGAACAATTGATAGATCCAGAAGTTAATGCTTTATAAATTCTACATCATTGGTTTTATGAATGATTAATCTTTTTTTTTTTTTTATGGCTTAGTGTGTTATTCTGTAGTTGCGGAAGTCATTGTTTTTGTGTGTCATTCCATAATCAATTGTGTGAATTGCTTTTACCTTGTTATGATTTCCATATAAATTGGCAGACTTGTATATCTATATACCGGCCGTCTCTCACGAGGTTTCAGTATCTCCGTGATTTCAATTCAACATCATTATTACCCTCGAAGTGGATTGACTTATCGTTCAGTCTTGTGTCATCTGTCTGCTGAACCCTTCAAGTGGACTGGCTTTCATCATCTATTGAATAAAAATAAAAAAAGGAAATATAGCTCCTATATACGGATGTACTTTTAGTAAATCTCCAGTCACTAAGTATTATTGTATCTATATCTATCAGAAATAATAGCTTTCTGAAGCGTATTGCAACCTACACGCTGCAGTGGATATTAATTTTGTCTTGCATTTCATGGCAGATATGTCTTCTTCTAATAAATTACGTAAAACAACTAGCTATTATATATTAATAGTAATAATAACCCCTGAGTTACTGGAAACTTCCAAATGCTGAAGACAGCTGTGCTTTTCCCAATTTAATTTAAAATTTCCTAAGTGATTGTTTAATCAAACTTGACCCGAAATTGAATAGAAAACCTACACTTAATATTTTTTTTTTCAATTTTATTTTATCTTATTTATTTTATCTCATGTTGTATTTCATTTTATATTATTTATTTAATCGTTTTATTTAATTCATATTTTTGGATTTTATTACCATCGATTGGGCATCTAGGGTCTAACGAGAGACACTACCGAGAAAAGGAAAGTTTTAGACCCATCCGAAAGAGATAATAACGCTATACATAGGATTTTCTCAGTCAAAATTCGGGACTCGATATTACTAGGCTTGCCATCCCTCCCGGAGTCTCTCGGAATTGAACTCACTCTCCCGGCCTCCCGAACAAACTTTGGTATCTCCCGGAATTATGTGATTTAGTGCAAAGAACTTTCTTTAATCTTCTATCAAAAGTTTAATTTTAATTTGAAGTTGCTTTTCTTTTGGTATGCATTGCCAACCGAAGAACTTTTATTAATGCGAAAACAAATCGACAATTCTATTTTCAAGATACCTGAAAATGAGAAATTGTTTGTCTGAGAGGAAGGGGAAATAGACAGATGAAACACATAATTACGGTTAAGTGTTTACACAAGTGCTGCAGAAAACGGAAACAGTCATTGTTTGTCGAAGTCTCGAGACTTCTTTTTTTTTTCCCCTTTACCTAATTGTGTTCATTGTATAGATTTACTTCGTAGAATGTTGCAGTGGGATTAAGTGCGTTTGGTCGGTATTGGTGTCGTTTGACTAGCTATGGCCGATTCGAAGTCGCGAGAAAAGAAAAGAGAGTGTTACTGCACATTTACTGACGCTTTGAAAAGTACTTTCGATTGTTTGCAAAAAAGAGTGAATATGAAGCGGAATGTAGAGACTATCTATCGCAAAACGCTTTCAATAAAATTTGAGGGCATTGGTGCAGTAAATGTGCATGCTAATTCAGCTAAGCACCAACGTTTACAAAAGCAGAGAAGACAAAATGCAGTTCTTACATCCTTCTTTAGGAAGTCAGACACTAAGGAGGACGGTCTCATCATGGCAGCAGAAATCACACCAACGGATCACGGAGTTAAGCATCATCTTAGTTAGAGGCTAACAGCCAGGATTGCACAAATAAATTGGCAAGTGTTATGTTTAGTGACTCAGTAATTGCAAAATAAGATTAAATGTGCCCGCACGAAAGCCAGCAGCATTGTGGAAAACGCACTTGCGCCATTAGCACAAGAACGGCTAATTCAGGAACTTACAAGAAACTAAATTCTTTTCGGTAGCCACGGATTCTTGAAACGTTGGTAATCTGAAAAGGTACCCTTTAGTAGTGTAATGCTTTTCTGAGGAAGATGGAATAAACATCGGTCTTCTGCACTTCTACGAAGACGCCGATGAAATAAACGAAAGTATCAGCAAATCAAATTGAGAAAACGGTTCATAAAAATAACTTGGATTTTGCTCATATTTCTTCCTTTTGCCGCAGACAATGCTTCAGTAAACTTTGGGAAGGATATATCTGTGTACGAAAAACTAAAAGCGCACGTTCCTAACTTGATCAAGGTTAACTTGTAAGTGCCATATATATTGCATAATTGTGTGAAATATGGAATGAAATCTTTTTCCTTTGACATGGAACTTCTTGTGCTGGAAGTGTTTAGGGAGTTTTCTGTTTATGCGAAAATTACTAAAGAACTGAAATAGCTTTTTCGACTTTGTAAACCAAGAATATAAGAAAATACTAACGTATGTTCCAACGAGGTGGTTGTCACTTCTGCCTGCTCTCAACGTCTTCTGAATTGGCCAGTACTTACATCATATTTCGTATCACAAGTAGATGAATGTTCTAAGATCATATAGGAAGCATTTAAGGACGAAGAAGAGGAATCATATGCTCAAGCGGTATGTTTATTTCTCAAAAACATGATTCAATAATAGCATTAAAGTCTTAGAACGTGAAAAAAGTGCAGAATTACATGAAGTCATGGCACTAGCAAGGAAGAAACTGATTGAAAGAAAGGAAGACAAATATTTTGGGAAGTTAGTTATGGATAGAATGAAGACTGTGGAAGATTGCAAGAAAGAAAAAAAAGAAAAATGAATCTAACATTTTCCTGGACGTGGAATGATTTTGATAAATCCTATTTTAAGATCATGGGAGTTCTATCTTTGAAACAGCCAGTGGGATGACTTAAATCTCTGTAAAAACTTAAAGTTGGGTGTTAATATGGACAGACTATACGACGATTTTTCTTTAGTGAGGAAGGTGCAGACGTCTTTGTGTGAAGCTAGTGATAGAGTAGACTTCGTTGGGTGGAATTCTTCAAGAAAGCTACAGCTCTAGGATGTGGAACGGAATTATTTCAAGTGTCATTTGTCCTCTAAGTTCCTGTTTCGAATGCAACTTGCAAGAGACAGTTCAGTGAAATGAACCAATCATTTTCCAAAAAAATGCGTAAAATGCCCGTGGAACTGTTGAAAGCTGAGCTTCAAATCTGTCAAAATTATAACATGACGTGCAGTACTATGAATATGTACTTAAGAAACAGAAGCTTCTGAATGCTGCTAGGAGTGGAGTAAAGTAAAAATTCAATAAAAATAATTACACACAAGATACTTCGTCCAGAAATTTGACACTGTTTCATCCTCATCGGAAACATATGTCAGAAAGCTTACTATGTGTTTACTGTTCAGTTACTTTAGTTACTCTGGGAAATGCATTTTTTTTTTTAATTTTTAGTTTTTGGTATAAATTAATATATGGCGTTCTAATTTGAAGAGTTTTGTTATAGATAACGTTTTCAGGTTATATATACTATATATATGTGTCCCCCGTAGATCAGTGGTAGCGCTCGCTGCCTTGCAATCAAGGGATCTCGTGTTCGATTCCCGGTGGGGACACAAGTGGTTCGGAGCCCACGTTAAACAGTAAGTACCGTCATTACAGCTTACCAGCTCGTTTAGGACGTTGTGCTACTATAACCCCTAAGCGTGTATAGCTTAAATAAAGTTTCAATACACTTTTTTTCGTTCAATAGAAATCTCCCGGAATTTTAATATTGTAAGTTGGCAAGCATAGTTATTACCGGGGTCTAATGGACTTCCCCTTATTAGTGGGGGGTTTGAGTTTCGACCGAAGGAAAAGTTCTTATTCTGACCATAAATTTACCTTAAAAGTTACCTCAACTTTTTATTTTCAAATGCGTTTGTTAAATTTAATTTCACTCTGGTTTCGAAATAAAACAAACATGGCAATTTCTCTGGCCACGGTTCTTTGCATGATTTCCCAATTAAAACATCAATTTCATAAAACAGTAGTATCGTAAAGCCAAAATTATCACAGGAAAACAATTTGCATTGGTTTTATGTTTTTAAACGAATGGGGATTAATAAATATGACAAAGATGAAATTCTGATCTGAAAAATATCAAAGAATCCACTCAGGTCTTTCAAGCTTTTCATGATGATAACGCAAGATCTCGAAGTGAAGACGTTCAATCCAATATGGCGCGAAAGCATGCTCGGAATTCCAATATACTGAAAAGGAGAAGAAAATCACGTATGTGAGTCTCTGAAAGAAAAAAAAAGCATACTGCCGACGGGGGAGAAACACGAAAATCAGATTTTCCGGAAGAAGTTCATCAGGGAGCCTTTCTTCACACTAAAGTCAATTAATTTGTGTATCTATCAAGAGGATTAGACCAAGTACATGCAAGGTATAGAACTTTCACCGTATTTGAGCAGAGATTAGGTTTCATTTCAAGTTCTTGAAGCATAAAAACAGCTCATTTATTAAAATGAGAGAAGCGAGAGAACAGATTACATTACGAAGATGTCACTTTCCCTGACATAAACTTCCCCCTTTGAGTAATCTGTCTGCCTGTGTGTGCGTGACAAAATAGAAGTAATCAACATTTTTTTTTGAAGCGTTCTCAAGTTGTAATGAACATTAAGCTATGTATATATATACAGTAGATATGCAAAAATTCATAAGCACTGTGAGATATGTATATTTGTAATCAGTTTCTGTTGCCTCTTCGTTTCTATAGCAAGTTGAGTGAGGTGTTTGTTAGTAAAGAAAGATTTACTGCTAGAGATGTACTAATGCTACAGAAAAAAATGAAGCGGGAGGTAGCTAAGTTGATTTTATACTCGTAATATTTACAGAATGTTCGAATCAAGAACAGCTAATTTGTAAAAGAAGGAAATGATTCTCGATGGTACTACTGAAAAGGTGATGTGATTTCCAGCTGGTGATTTTGAGTATTTTAAGATGATCCAAATTACGCGGAAGAACCATCTACAAACACAAAATCTAAGCTATAAACAAGATGGGGCTTCTATAAAATTACTTAATAACAAGGACACAAAATTTTAGGATTTTATTAACATCAATTTAGTAGTTTAAAAAGATTGCGTAGCTCTTTTCAGGATTATATTTTTCTTCTTCTCATACTTTTATTAAACAAACATTTACAGTATTGCGAAATGAGTACCATTTTGTGGCATTGACTTCTTGTGTTGCTCAAAATGTTATTTTTTTGGTCACATCTCAACAGAAAATTTGTCAGAATTTTCAGTTTGGAGTATAAACCCAAAAGTGAATGCAGGTGTAAGTAGTTTTTCTTTTAGCGTTTCCACCGTATTTAACCGCAAAAAATATTTAAGTTGGGGTATGTTCGAGAACTTGGAATGATGATGACACCCTCAGTGTTGAAGGAGTCTGGCAGAATCCCTGTAAATCAATTGTTTTTCACAAAATTGACAGAAGATTACCTTAACATCTGTTTAAAATGGGGATCATTAATGTAATCCATTGCTGAAATAAATTATTTTTTTGCCGTTTCGCTTTACGTATGTTGTAACGGGGGGAAAAAACTGAAAGTAGCTCTCAAATACAAATCCTCTGTATATTAAACCCCTTACATTTAGTACCATAAACAATGATCTGTAGGATCACAGCAACAATGAAGCTGCAGTAATACTACACGGCTAATGAAGGTTGTCTACGCATACTATACGAGTCTAAGTGCGATAAATACCACTTAGCAAGTGACAAGAAAATGAAATATGTCTTCGAGAATACTGGGAAAAGTAACAAATGCACATTCGTGCACGTTTCTGCTATGAACAGTAGGAGTTTCCTGTATTAATGTCAACTTTTATTTCCTTCCCTGAAATGTTCAATTTAGCGTCTATTAGGTTCTCATTTTAGCCATTTATAGTGCCTGTACGATTCATACATTTGATTAACAACTGGCTGAAACAAAACATAATTATTTTATAATAGTAGTGTTACCAAGTAAGTGATAAAATAGACTCTATTCTAAGAATCTCGGTCTCAATACAAATTTGAACATTCTTAAAGTGTGACAACTTTATTCTGTATGAACTATTTGGTATATATCGTTAGACTAGTCTTGATTATATACGAGTGCGATTAAAAATCCACAAACATACATGCCTCAGGAGGGATTTAAACCCGTAACCTAGTGAACGGCTGTCCACGCGACCATTGAGGTCGACCTGCGAACATTATTATGAACAACTGGGGTAAGCCCTTCATAGAAAGTTCAGCCCCTCATTTCTCCTGGTCTTAACGTAATCCCTACTTTGTTAGCTTAAAGACTGTTCTTCATTAATGATGTCTGAAAGTTTTATTCGTGTTACTTACTCTTTCTTTTTTTCCTTCAATACCACATTTTGAAAACAACATTTTTTTTTCCTAATCTGAAAATTATTCTTTGATGAAAAATTTGTTTTATAGTTCATGTTACGCAGCGCGAAAAAAAAATAGTTCTTACGTGAGATGCATAATAAATATTACTCCGCGCTCAATTAAAGGATGCACATTGCATGTCTTCTTTAAATAAAAACACATGAACAAAAGACTAAAGTATCTCTAAAATTAAACCCCTTTATTTTGGTTTCACATATGTATTTACATGTACATTTGAATTGTTGTAAGATCAAATGGAATTACTATAAAAAAAAGAAGAAAAAAAAGAAATAACAAAGAAGAGAAGACTAAATTAAGTCTTCAGTATATATTGGTGTCAGGTTCGCCAACCTCATTGAGGTATTGAAATTGTATCAAAGGAGAGTCGTGCTGAAACAGTTCGTTTGTAGAGAAAATGAAGTAGCCTTTTGAACTTTGATGATTTTCTCTCTCTCTCTCTCTCTCTCTCTCTCTCTCTCTCTCTCTTTGTGTGTGTGTATGTTTATTTTCACATATAACAAGCGGGATACAAGATGAATCGCCATTGGCCGTTACTATAGTGTTGAAACTGCAGAATATATACCGTTTTCTCTTTCGCCAACACGCGTGGTATATGTTAACGCTTAGTGAGGGAGAAATTTTACTGCCGCTTGAAAGCACACGACATGTGAAACATTTTCCACATTCTTGGTTACTACATCAACTGAAATGAATGAACCGGGCGTTATTAATTTGTTTCTTTTAAATTTATTTGTTCATTAAAATGGCTTTACACTAGATGGTTTCAGTTTTTGTAGATTTGAAATGTTGATGTGTTTTTTGAAAGAAATATGTTTGTAAACATTATGACAGCCCTGTTTTAAATTAAATAATTATGAGAGCAAATATGAAACTCCATCAAAGTACATTCATGGCAAAATAGGCTGGCAACACTGACAATTGGAGTGTTTCAGGGGGTATTGAACACCACAATCGTGTTTGCTGAGTATTGATGAGTATTCATACTAAATGTGATGTATGTACATTAAACGGTATTGAAGCTTTCTTGAAAATTGAATTTTCTAAGATTGCAACACTGGCAACTGGAGTAATTGATATTGTGGAGACCTCCAAAGCCGTTTTCTCTATGTTATCGAGGAATAATCATGATAAATGTGGTGCAGATACATTGAATGGTATAGATAAATTTAACGCTTTTGCAAACATTAAGGTGGCAACACTGACAACGGGTGCTTTGCGGCTGGGAGTCCCCACAGTCGTGTGTGTAAAGTATCGAGGACTACTCATCCGAAGTGTGTTGGGGATATTTTGAACGGTTTAAGAACCTTCTTAGAACAAATAGATAAATAATCATCCACTTTTATATGTAGTATGAATTACTCAGACATTAGTTAGTCGTATTCTCACCAGGGAGCAGGTTGTTACTAAATCGTAGCGTCACCTACCAACTTTTTGCACAACAATTCGAGAATTTGCCGACACGCAAGGTCACAAATAAATAAAATTGTAATTACAGGTATGTTTTAAATAATATTTTTCTCACAAAGTTATAGCTGTTCGAATACATTTTGCAAGATGACAATAATTTCTATGACTGATTTTCTATGAATTAAGTTCATTTAAAAAATCAAGTCATTTTGAACAACATATTTCCATCTACTTTCTTTCCCTAGCGTATTTCCTTTTGACCATTTACTGATGAAAAACAATGGAAAATCGTACGAAAAATTAAATTTGCTAAGTAGGAATTCTGCCAGGGTTTTCAGTTTGGGGGCAAGGTTGATTGGTTTAAATCGCGATTAAAATCAGGTGATTTTTTTAAAGAAGAAAATCACTGATTTAAATCAAAAGTATTATTTTTTTTTAAAAAAAAGGGGGGAATAAAGTGCAGTATTTTTTTTTATCATTCTGTGGTTTGAATCATATGTAAGCTTGAAATTTATCTTTTAGTCCTTGATGTAAATCAAAACCAATGCGATTGTCCTAGAATTTTAACAAACTATTTGATTTGTTCATTTGATATCACACTCAAAATTTTAGAACCTTAGGAACCCAATTCACATTATAAGTTTACAATTTGTATTACAAATATGTTTATTTTTGCAATACATATGAAAATGAATACACCGAAAACAGAAAATAGTTTTTTTTGTTTTTTACAAAACAATAATTTTTGTTTTGTAACATTATCTTCTTTGCGTATTTGTATTCGTATCTCATGTATGTTTTCTTCACAAATTGCTCGAAAGGAATTTATACTCAATGGAAGTATAAAGTTTTCCTATGTGTATGCTGAATGATGAAATGCAAAACTGTATATCCACTACTAATTTGGGTGCATTATATAGCTCTCATTGAAATGAATTTTATCTAAAGCCTTTAGGCAACTTTGGATCAGACAGAATGGATGATGCTGGGAGAGTTGGCGGAATGAAGAAAGTGGGAGGAAACGAAAGAATCCTGAGAAAACCCACGCACACGGTTTTTGTTCACCACAAAGCCCACATGGCACGAGACGGGATCGAATCGGGAGTCCCATGGACCAAAGGTGAGCGCTTTGCCATTAAGCGATCGAGACTCCAAAATAGCTCTCATTCTTTATGGAATATTGTCACAGGGTATTCCCAAATTGACAGTACAATTTTGAGGGGGGAATTAATATTTCGTTAAGAAGATGTTGACTGGAGAAAAGAGGCGATTACGATTATAAAATTTCCAATTACTTAGGAAGCAAGGAACACAGAGACGTTTGCATGCCCCTGAAACCATTTCATTCATCGTGTAGCGACGAAATTAACGTAGAAGTTTCCTACATATTAACTTTCCTCTCTAAAATACGTAAGTAACGCTTATCTTCCTTTTTAAAATTATTAATTATTGTTGTAATTGGCTATTTTCCATGAGTATCTTCCGTAGCTAACACCACATGTTTATGAATTTTGCTTTAGTTTTTACTGATTAAGGTGTTTGAAAAGAAAAAAAACTAACTTAGTAGCTTTCTCAGTACTGCAAATAATTAAAATAAAGAAAAACTGATTTAAATTAAAAAAAAAAAGTCGATTTAAATCAAAAGATAAACTTTTTTTTTCAATCCTGGCACTTTGGGGTGGGTATAAAACCAATAATGGTGGCTATAAGTTCAATTTTGCAAGGTTTCTTTCGATTTTAAACCGTTAAGAATTTTTAAGTCGTCCAGAATTTTAGGTTAACCCCACCCCCATTTCGAGGTCTAGCAAAATTCCTAAGCCTAAGTCTCAGTGATAATCACTAACTTTTAGTAACAACGACATCTGACATTCGGATAGTGAGCCCCCTCCCTAGAAAAAAAAAGCTTCAAGATATCCGATTAATTTGGATTGTAACTATGCCGATAATTGAGATGAAGCCTACTCGCCTGTGGAAGATAGGTTTTCAAAATTATCTGTATGACAATATCCGGAAAGTTCCTAAAATTAATATCCATATTATTGATATGAAAGATATTCGGAAAATTAAAAAAATCGCACATCTATCATCTTCATAAGATAAGATAAAATGAATTTTATGGGCGGTAATAGCACTATGGCTTAAGCCCGTCCCGATCTATCAACTTCATAGTTCGTGACATTATCTTTTATATCCTCTGCAGATTAAACTATGTATTCTTCATCCAAATAACTCGCCATTTGGATTATTTTTTCATCCACACCCAAATAATCCAGGTATTCGAATCATCCACTAAACCATTCATCCACTTGATTCCTACATTGACAATCCAGATTACTCTGAAATTTGTAATCCGAAAATTCTGAATAATTGACGTGCAATTACTCCGATAATTGTTATCCAAATAATCTGGACATCTGTTATTCAAAATGGTTTGAATATACTGTATATATCTGGTGTAGTAAAAAGTAATCCGTTATTTTTGCATGACATTGAAGGCTTGACATACCATAGTTAGAATGATCCGATTTAGGTCACATATGCGCCGTTTTGTTCGATAACGTGTTGCCATTTGGAAGGTAATATCATGATGCCTCTCTCATAGAAGCCCTTGTCCCTATTGGCAAAAAATTGAGACAGTCGATGTTCACAAGCCTCTCTTGAAGCGAATTTTGCACCAGCAAACGTGTTCGCCATGGACAGGAACAGATGGTAATCACTCGGTGCCAGGTCCGGACTATAAGGTGGATGCATAAGAACCTCCCAACCAAGCTCCCGGAGCATCTGGCGAGTCACTATCGATGTGTGTGGCCTGGCGATGTCCTGGTGGAACACAATGCCTCTCCTATTGGCCAAAGCTGGCCGCTTCTGGGCGATTGCTGCCTTCAGACGGTCCAATTGTTGACAGTATAGTTCCGAGTTAAGGGTTTGGCCGTAGGGGAGCAGCTCATAGTAGATAATTCCCTGCCAATCCCACCAAACATACAGCAAAACCTTCCTGGCCGTCAATCTTGGCTTGGGCACCGTTTGGGCCGGTGCACCGCGCTTCGACCACGACCGTTTTCGCGTGACGTTGTCGTAAGTGATCCACTTTTCATCACCAGTCACCAACCGCTTCAGAAATGGGTCGCTTTTGTTGCGATTCGCAGATGGAAATTCGGTCCATGAGGTTTTTTTGCGTTAACTCGTGTGGCACCCATACATCAAGCTTCTTTGTGTATCCAGCCTTATGCAAATGGTTCCACACGGTTTTTTGTGCAATGTTTAGCTCTTGGGCAATCGAAACAGTGCTTACATGACGGTCGGACGCGACAATGTCCATGATTTTATCGACATTTTCGACACTTGGCCTTCCAGTGCGTGGTACATCTTTGACGTCAAAATTACCGGAACGGAATCGACGAAACCAAAATTGCGCGTGATTGGCTGTTACAGTATCAGGACCATAAACACTATTCACATTTGCAGCCGCCTGGCTTGCGTTTTCGTCTTTATCGAAGAAAAACTGTAAAATATAGCGTATTTTCTCTTTGCTAGTGTCCATTTTGACGCGCGCTCACACAACACTGAGTCAACTCATCACAACTATCTGAACAGTGTTTGTAGTACGCAATCTCATCGTTTGAACGCCATCTCGTTGAACCCGATCGGACTTATACAACGCGAGATACAAATCACTGAAGCCATCTATTGGCAAAATAATGGATTACTTTTTACTACACCAGATATATTAGGGAAGTATGTCTCAAAAGACATGATCTAAGTTATTAAATCTGTTTAATTTAATAATGCGCGCCATTGTAACTTCCAGATAATAGCTATCCGAACTACATCCACTCGGAAGCTAATAACATATCCAAATTAGACTACCCTCTCTTTGGCAGTAATTTGATTGTGATTTGCTAAACCGACCGCTTACGTCATTATTTATCGAAATATGACGTTAGATGTGTCGATGCCGCCTTAACTTTGAGCGCCTGTAGCTCCAAAACTGCGCTTCTTTCGAAATTCCTTGAAACGACGTTTTTTTCGTATTTTGATATGAATAATAATCACATCCTCTGAAATTTGTCTGTGTTATTCATTAAGACCCTGTATATAATATGGGGTGTACTTCAGTATGGGTGAATAACCATATCAGCGCTTTCCACACAAAATTTTCCACTTTACTTCATTCAATGTAGCTTTGAATGTTCGAAGCTTCTACTTACTATCTTTGCATCCAAATGGACTATTATTAATCAAAGAGTCTGTTAATGAGAATTTCAGGGGAGACAGAGAGAGGAAGAGAGAAATCACGCAGATACAATTACAACACGAAAATACGTCATTACTTTTTTTCTCTCCCTAATCTATTCCTACTAGAAAACAATTGAATGTAAAGCTGTTTTCCGATAGCGGTAAATTAAAACAATTTACACTGCTAGAAACACAAAGGGAGATTTATTATTCCTTCATGAAAACAAATCAGATTCTCTACCCAATAGAATGTAAATCAATTCTCACGAGAGGTCGCGAGGAACAGGGAGAAAGTCGAAGTATATAAATCTTTGAACTTGAAAATGTTTTGTTGGTTTTCCTTGCCGTTCTTTGTCATTTATTATTTTTAAGGAGTCAAACGGGAAAAAGCTCAAGGTCCTTTCATTCTAAATAGAAAACTGTATTTGATCATTATCTGTTAGAACTATATGATTGTAGTTTATTTATAAAAGACGAAAACGAAATTCATAGTCTAAAACACTTATGCTCTCTCTGGCTTAATGAAGTTCACAGAACTGGTTTTTCAGGACTCTGATCATTTTTCACCCCCAGAACTCTTAAGTAAATTATCTTTTCCTAACCTATTATATAGGTTCACTATATCAATTCAAACTGCTTCACCCAGCATGGAAGGATTCGTGTTCACTATCTTGACAGATTTTAGCGTGTCTAGGTGCAGGTCACTGGAATGTAAAAAAACGCGCATGCGTAGAAGTGATTGTTTCGGATGTAAACACTCTTTCGATATAGCGTTGACTTTCTGAGTGGCAGGGCTGTGTTCGATTCCCGTTTAGATCAACTTTTTTTTTCTTTTTCTTTAAAAGAGCAGTACTAAATGCTGATATTATTTGATGCAATGACAAGCGAGCGAAGGTGGGTTAGTGTCAAGTTAGGATTTTTTTTATTTCTAGGCGTTTTGAACATTTTCTCTCCCTTTTAAATCATTTCTACATTTTCAGATGCTTAGAAATTATCCATGTTTGGAAAGACACTGGAGAGAAATTATACGTTTTTTACAACGAAAAAATATATCGAAGGAAATCCTTCCATGGTACAAGTTCGTGTGTTTCCCAAGTAAATTGGGGTTATACCTATCGGGTGTGGACCCAGTGACATTCAGAGCTATCAAGAGGTAACCCATCCTCGTCAAATTGAGTCTCGATACACATCTTCACTGTCCTCTATTGCAGCGTTCCGCAAACTATGGTCCGCGGAGCACAGGTGGTGCTCGAGACTTGCCCTTGGGCAGGCGCAGGGTAGCGCGTTGAACCTACCAACCAACGAAACTGGGCCGCAGTTGAAAATAGTTCGCGGAACACTGGTCTACTGCAATCGTGGATTCAATTGTCCTGGAAAATTGTCCCCAATCAAATAGAGAGGGGGGGAGCAATTTCAACGCCCTTATGAATGCATTATCTGCTAGTGATACTGTTTTATGTTCTGTGTTTATTAGATATGGTGTAGTATTTTCTTACAGAAACCCTTGTTGAATAAAATTTAGATTTCACTTTCATGTTCTCATGCAATTAATTTAACACTCTCTGCTTAAAAATACCTAAACAAAAAAAAAATAAGAAGTTTGCCAGTACAGTTCTCAATTCGAACAGAATGTACTTTTTTTTTTTGTAGTTCTACAACTCATAAACTCACATAGGTAAGTATTAATTAGAGATATTGATGATATGCAAATAACAGTGCCAAAATTTATATGTTAGGTGTACGTGAAATGAATGTAATTAAATTTCTGAACGGGCGACAAGGGTGCTAATGAAGGAATTCAAATGTTTTCTGTGAAATGCTTCTAATAGTTGTTGGCATGGATCATTGACGGTGATACTGTTCATTCTTTTCTGTAGGCTATGATGATGTACCTTAATCAATTTGCCCGTAAAATATCTTCTGTAAATTTGACAAACTACACTTTCTTTTCAGCTAGATAGAGCTTAAGATGTTTTTATTTAGACCTAATTTTTATAATTGTTAACGATAAATATTCTGTAGGTAATACATTAATTATTCAAGGGTAATAAAAATCCATATTAGACCTTATGAAACTATTCTTTGTGCATAAAATGAATAGTACAAATTTTTATTTTTCTTAGAACAAAATATTTATTTAATGAAATACTAAAGCGACTATTTGCATCGCTAGATGATAGCACCATCTGGCCGCCTTTTCATGTGCGCGCTCGTTGCATGCATTGCTTGCGATTTGGCTTAGTAGTCAGTCAGTGGAAATACGTGCCTCTGTATTTCTACTTACTACTCATTGAAATCGTAAAGCGAAGTATGTGGCGAGCCCGTACATGAAACGGCGGCTTTTTAGTGTATTTTTATTGCTTGCAAAAATCTGCAAATTAAAAAATGTAGGAAGTTCAAACTATCAGTCAGAGAAGAGCTTTTTAATCTTCTACTTTGTTCATTGTTAATTACTTGAATAGTGACTATCGAAATCTATAACAATGAAGTAGGTTCAACAATGAACATGATAAGAGAAGCAATAAATTGGCAAAAAGAGAAAGAGTTTTAATTTGATGCGAACTTCATCTCCGAAAGTGACATCTTGATTTCAATTTGCATGAACAATAATAATATTAGGTGCAAGGAAAAGAAACTAATAATGAGATTATGCTGCCATCTTGCGTTGGAGATACCTTACATACTAATCTTAATGTTATTTCCTTTGTGTATATCGTAAAATAATATTGGATTATTTACTTATATACAAATAATTTTTAACATGTGTATCTAAAACATGTGCAAAACTGTTATTATGATTATTATTTGTGTAAATAAGCTAATATTCTTCTTTTCTCATGTAATCTAAATAAGATATTTTTTATACGTTGTGTGGAATCTCGGCCTTAAGACTCAATCTTTCATATATTTTTTTTTCTTATTCGCTGCTTCCGCTTTCTCTTTCTTTCTCCCACGAATATTTCTGTCTTTCTCTCTCTCTCTCTCTCTCTCTTTCTATCTCTCTACCTCTCTTTCTGTCTCATCTTCTCTGTTTCGTCCTTGATTTTGATGCAACTGTTGCCTGTTGTTTACACAGGATTCCGGATGAGGGACCACAAGACTCGGAGAAGTCCCACTCGACCACCACGAAGCCTCTCCGATTTGTCCAGCAGCGCAGACTTCGGACCCCTGTGTGGGCAAGGTCATTGCAGATCTCTTTAGATCCATCTTAACTCACGAAAATTGCCTGTCAACTTCGTTTCTACCTTCCTACAGCAATCCCCCTAAGAACACAACCCCTTTTCCTCTTTTTGCCTCTTTTTTCGATTTAAGTTTTTTTTTCTTTCTTTTTTTTCATATTTTGTTCAAATAATTGATTAGTTTATCCTGTTTTTCACTCAATGTGCCTGGTACTTTACTTTTTGCTCCACTGTTTGTTCATTTTATTTCCCCATACACACATTTGTCTTAACGTCACAGCTGTTTTCTCAAAAGTTTACAAGTAATAAACAAAAAAGTATAACAAGTGACAAACAAGATCTACGTCAAACCAATAAATCCACATTGAGATGTCATATTACCGATTCTGATTCACATTATTAAAAAAAAAAACTTGTTCCCAATTACAAGTTACATTAAATAAAAAAACATTTCTAACTCGATTTAACCTACATTAGAAAACAATTTACAATTTTGTGTTGCCGAAATGGTCTAAGATTTCCACGGCAAGGACGCGTTGACTGGCAACACTGAATACTAAACGTTCTACTCAAACAATAAATTCAAACTGGGACGTCATATTGAACGCTTTACCTTTACATATTAATCCCACTATTCTTCCAAATTGGAGTTAGCCTTGAGTATTTAAATATATTAACTTCAATATAGTTTAAGACAAGGATTAAGGATTAGTCAAGTTTTGGATAATCTGCAGCCACTTGTCGAAACCTTTTGTATAAACGGTTAGATGTCAAATTTACATCGTGATGTTTCTTTGTGCAAGTCCACGACGAACTTTGAGTAAATTTTTACTATGTATAAGCTGATAACACCATAAAACAAAATACTTTGATAGCAATATAACAACATTTTTTTTAAAATCATTTGAGATGCTTGAAGATTGTACTGACTAACACAAATGTCACCTTTAAAATGAATTTGAGCGATGAACTGTTCAGTCTTTTACATACAAAACGTACAAATGTAAATTTTTCTCTACCTTGTTTTCAATTCGGAAAAAGAAACCGAACTTAATTCACAAAGTGTTTAAGTTATTTTATTATCTCGTTCGTCTTTAGTTGCTGGAAAATATATTTCTAATACAAATAATCAACATTTCATTTTCTTTGCTTCACGAATATTTTCAAACGGTCTGAAAATAAAATTTAAATTATTAAATTGGTTTGTTGAAGATGTCTTCATTGTGCCAAAAAAACAACGTTACTGCTAATTTTAATACCAGATATAATCATGGATAAAATGTAGTTAAAATTGAAAGATGTTGGTTTGTTAACAAATATTTTAACTAATATTCCCTCAGTGTGTAACTTCAAAACTTAAACTTCGTAAATTGATCTACTTGATTTTTTTTTATGTAAGATTGTTAAATATACGAGGGTCGTTTATCTTGTAATGGCAATATGAAACGTATTAGTGAAAACAAAAATGACTAAACTAGTGATGGTTACAATACTTCAATATAACCTGCAACTGGTATGATGACATGATTCTAAACATCAAGCAGGCGGCATACTTCAGTTTTAGCACTATTTTCTAACAGCATCTAAAGAGAGCGCCCTATTACAGATATGATACTAGAAATGTCACGAAAGGACTCTCTTCATCTGCAAGAACAAATTATAATTTCATGATATCATATTTGGCGAATGAGAAGGACGTTTATATATCTTCCACTCTCAAATATTAAGTAGTGCCTTCACGTGATGGACGTATGGCATCCGGCATTGTCGAGAAGGAGAATAGGATGCGATCTCAGGAGATACCTCTTCATAGAAGCAGAATAATAGGCATCTTTAACCATGTTTCCTTCTGGAACATTGTGTGAATGAGAAATGCATCCAGATCAGTTACATTACTCCCTCAATCCTTTATGACATTGACAACCTGGAACTTAATGTATAAACATTGTTTAGGGCGGCCAACCGCATACACACAACTTTAACCCTTGTATCGCTAACCTGAGGACGTACTGCAAAACCAGCACGTTACAACGGACACGAAACCTTATGAACAACAAATCGTTAGTCATTTGTCATAGTTGCTATCAACAAATATTAGGTAAAAGATAAGATAAACCATTACAAGATAAACGTACCTCGTATAATTCCTTTTGCCACATTTTTCACAGTATCATAGATTTTTTTAATATCCTAACTGATATTCCAGTTTGCACAAAACACTAAATCATTCAATCCTCCTCGCCCGTTTCGGACGAATTATGTACGATTTCTTGAAAACGAAAAGGCTTAAACAGATAAAAGTATTATATGATTATAGCAAATATACGTTAACAACGTTCTCCGCTACCGAGATTAAAGTGTTATGTTTGAAATGAAGTTCTTAAATGAAGATATAATGAATCGAATCCCTAGTATACACGTCAACCGGTACAGTAGGAACAGTTTCATTTAAGCTTGCACATGCTTATCCTACACAAAATACATGAAATACAAACTAATTTATATAATGTATTATTTTAAGTATGTCCCAAATTGTCCACCACAAATATATTGTTTATTTAAGATCTGCTACAGAATTCTTACATATTATACACTCAATACATATTAAATAAAAGCCGTACACATCACAATGTTAACATGCAAATATTGAACATTGTATCTGAAAAACTTAACAAAATAAACTGTGCGTATGTTTTCTTTTTTGTTCATAGTGATAAATGCCTGTCTTCCCCAACCCTTGTGACCCATATTCAAATATCACCGTTGTAACATCCATCGCCATTAATAATGCGTTTGTTTTTTGTCTGGTAATCATTATATATGACTCCTGCAAATGCAATAAATCACTGAAGGTGTGCATTTCTCGAACGTAATCGTCAAATATTTGGAACTGATGTACTTCTTCTAGTATATATATCGTTATATATAGCCTAATCTAGTGATATGTCCTTTCTGTTTGTGCTCTGAAATGCCTAATTTGCCTTTTGACCCATATCGTCATTGTAATTAGCTTTGCCTGCTTCCCTCATGTTCTCTGTATTTGATTGCTCAAGTCATTGAACCTTGTATACATGTATAAACGAGTGTCCTTCCTGTATAATTGTAGTCTATGTAACAGTAAATTGTTAGTGGTCGTCGAAAACACATCATCAGCATTCTCCAGTGTGTCTTCCCCTTCCCGGCGATAATGTGCATGAATTTTGCTGAGTTTGCAATGGTTAATTAATTAATTACAAGTCGATTTTGCCAACGTAGCGAAACAGGGATGATTACTTCTATAGTATAATCCCGCCTTCTCCAGTTCCATCATGGTAGACATTACTTGTAATACTCTTCCTGGCCTTATCTCTAATGCATGGCGATCTAGTAATCGTTCGGTTTTCTTTCAAGATTGCCCATACTCATTAGTCTACCTGCAGTAGTAGAATTTCCCCTTTCGCATAGTTTTAGGTTTCCTCTTTCGTGAAATGTTTAGGTTGGAAAATTACTTCCATTCCTTGTTTTTTTTTTCGTATAAATATTCCTTTATAATCTCGACACGGAGTTTCAAAATAAACCGAATATTTTGAAGGTTGCATTTTATGTGAGTTTACATTAGGCCATATTGATAAACATTTCTATACGTGTTAACGAAGTCTGTCTCAGAACAGCAACAATCTTCGATCATTACGCCGGCTATTTTTAAAGCATCCGTATAATAACTCTTTAATAAATTGACGATAACTCTGAAGTATCAATATGAAATATTATTATAAACAAAATGGGATATTATCTCTCAACCACAATTTCAGATGGACATTTTCTTAGGACGGTGCACCGTGCTGACGGTTGAAAATTGTCGCAGGATTGAGATAGTCTTCGTCAACATGTGTATTCACACAAATGTTTACCAACACAGTCTAATGTAAATTTACCATTAGATACTCACGCGGAACGTTCGAATTAGTATAGGTTATGTCAGGCTATGTTAGAATAGATACGATTAGTTATTTTAAGTCTTCTTTTATTGGGTTTCTTGATTCGGTTCATTTAGGGCTGATTTACATGCAAGCTTGCGTTGCTTGCTTTCCGTGCGATTAGAGTGAGTAGCCAATTGAAGCACGTGTTTTATTACGTAGTGCGTAGAACACGCAATAAAACATGTGTTTCAATTGGCTACTCACCCAAATCGAACGCAAAAGATACAACGCAAGCTTGCATGTAAATCAGCCCTTAGAGTTAGATTCGAAATCGTTGTTCAGAGAACAGTGATTTCTTATCCGAGGAGTATCTAAAGTTCATCCATTTTGTAAACTTCTGCGTATCTAGTGTTTGTCTGAATTGCATACTCGACAAGATACATTTTGGAGAGTTTAATAAATTTTCTTTAAATTATACATGGGATATAAAGAAATGTTCACTCCTAATTTCTCAGTAGACGATTTCTAGGAAATTCTGCCATTATTCATTTTATTTTAAAAATACCCACTATCAACAAAACCTTATCGAAGATGTGATAACTCTCGACGTCTTAAAAGGTGATTTAGGAAAGTACTTTCTTAATGTTTCTTTGTTTTAAATTAAAATATAATTGTAAAGATTGTTCAAATCGTGAGTTAGGGAAGAAATTTACCCTCAAAAGCATACGAAAATTAAACTAATGTCTCGACCACAATAAAACATCTTTTAATTTTCATCCTGGTTCCGAAAATTTAACTTGAGCTATTATTGTTTGTGATTTAACACCCTCTCCCCCATACGAATCATGAAGTTGAAGTCGAGTTAAAGAAAAAATATTTAAATCATCGCCTTGAACTACTTCCAGTAAGGATTTACATTAAATATGAATATCGGTTTATTTTGACTCCCTCAGGTATTTTGTTTGTGAGGCATGCTGATGTGATTTGTTTGATTGTTTCGTGAAATGGCGTGGTCTCTTCCTAATACTTGCTAACAAAGTTACCCTGTTATCTCGTGCTTATTTGTTTGTTATTAGCAGATATAATATGTATCTATTTTTGTAAGCAATCCCCTTAGATTTTTTTACTGTCTCGTTTTGTTTAAAGATTATTTTAAGTTTGAGACGTCCTAAAGAGAATAATGAATGTGGTGCTTTTCATTGAAAACTTGTGACTTGTACTTTGCATGCTTCTACATCGATATACTATGAATTGAATAATTGCAACAATATTTATTGATTAAATATTTTCTGTATGCAATTAAATTACTTTTAATATTACAGAACGTATACAAGAATATGTATTATCTGATTACACACCGTTTAGTTTTCATTATGAACATGTAATAAACAAGGATATAATTAGGGAACGGATTGACTGGTTCCATAAAATTAATCTGGTTCAACTTGATGTCAGTTTTCGATTAATCTTACCTGGATGATTGGAATGAACTTGCGTGGCTTATTGGTTTGTCTGTGCTTGACATTTTTTGGGAGTGATTAGCGCTGTACTAACGAGTGACTACCAATGTTAGAAGATTGTTAATCACTCGTTAGTACAGCGCTAGTCACTTGAAAAAAATAACGTTTAAGCGTGGTGTTTAGGAAGAAAGTGAAGACGATTTGAATATGTTATTTTAATCGATTACAACTGCCAGGTACTCTAGTTGCGCGCACATGTGCTGGCGTCAATTTCGGGTCGCTAGCAGTAGATCCGTTTACCTATTTATATCCGTGTGTAATAAAGAATGCAGTGTGCTTGTTGAATATTAATCAGTTTTTTTAATGATATTATTGTTTATACTTATGTTACACAAACTGTCTGCCAACACATTTTTTTTTTCTATTCTGTGAATTATCACAAAGTGCAAATTAAGATTTTTGAACGTGTTATGAGCAATGTTTGAGGAATGTCTACTTAAGTAGCACCAACACAAATTCTTAATATAATAAAGTAAAACAGATGTTGATTTCTTTGTGTTTATTAATTAATCATATATACTTTTAAGCAGTCCTTATAGGTTCGAGTATTTGCTTGCACAACCGAGGATTCGAACGAATCATATAGTTTGGTTCTAATTCCGGATATTTGGATTCGATTTATTTAACGAATCACATACATTGATCACCAATCCTTAACAGTTGCCTTTGTTAGTACGTTATTTACTAAGCTGGGTTGCTACTCAACTGCCATCTGTACACTCATCTGTTATTTATACTGTGCTATTCAGACTCCCTCAACAAACGCTGTTTTGATTGCTAAAACGAAGTTTATTTGCTATATGACATGTTATTGAATGGTATCCGTTTGTGCTTTTTTTTAAATTAGTCTATGTGTGTTTCTGTTGCAGTGCCCTTTCGTAATGATGCTAAAACAAAAATATTTCGCGTGTAAATTTACAATAAACAATCTTACAATTTGGAATTGACTGCTATGATTTCGTTCCTAATTATTCTCTATTTTTGTAATTAAACAGTGAAATTAAAACATATATTTTGCATTGGAGTTTCCTTGGATTTCATTGTTATTAGGTACATATTAATGTGTATATGAATACATTCGTAATAAAATGTTACAAGGCCTCGGGGCCCTGCAGTCTCCTAAAATTTCATTACCAGATCAACTATAGATCAATCAACCTAAGGTTGGAAGGGAGAAACATTAATGCGTCGTTTTAATTTTTTTTTTAAATCGATGTTCACTGTTGGTGTATGTAGACTGTTGCCATTATGAAAGTCGCATCGTTTATCGTTCCTTGAGCCTCAATAGTTAAACTTATTCAGAACTTAGAAAAGTATGTGAAACTTGTTATAAGCTTTCACATTATACCACATAAATGTGGGGATGGAAGATGTGGTTTTCAGGAAAATAGCCATAGAACTAGGAAAGTTTTTTTTCTCGCTTTCTTCCCTTCTTTTCCACTCCTGGAGCCTCAACGGTTCAGTTAATCGAAGCCGTACATTTTTTTCTGAAACCTTTACATCATAATCTTCCATATGACATCGATATATGTGGGGGGGGGGGGGGGAGCCGTGAAATACACATTAGAAATACACATAGACACCCGGAAAGCTTATTGCTTTAATGATATAAATTTAGTTGATTTCTCTTACGTTTTAAGGAGATAATGACAGAAGAACGTTTCTTACTTGTAAGACTATTGCAATAATATCACAGTAAAACCTCAGAACAGCATATTATGATATTTATGTGTGCTTTGCTCATTTGTTCTACTGAGTTCACTTTTCTGCGTCATAGTGGGGTTAAGTTTGGTCAAATACAACTCCACTATGACTGGAGACAGTGAATATGTTGGTAATGTGACCGCTCCACTTCCGGTTATGCATGAAGCAAATTTGCAAGCTATACTCAAGTCAATGGGGACTTTTTTCGTATTTAAACGTAAGATTATACCCTGAATGTTTAACTTCTGATTTAAGAAATCCTATAACGTTTTATTTCATTGCATGTAAGAAGAATGCATTCATAAACACAGAATAGAGTATTCCTATTACAAGTGTATATTATTTATAAATTATCGTTGCAACTTTGAAGAACAGCAAGGTGTGATTGCAGTTGGTGTTCTGTATGTTTCGATGTAAAGCCTTTGCTTCTTGTCTTCGAAAATATCACACGAATATTTGTGAAAACGCTTGTTCATATAATGTCTTCGCTATATAATGACGTTTGGAAATAACACAATTTTCATATCTTTCAGGCGGTTAGCTGATGACGACGACGAACTATCGGAGGTACAGCCAGACGCCGTTCCGCCCGAAGTCAGAGAATGGTTAGCTTCGACTTTCACGAGACAGTTGGCCACGACCAGAAGAAAGACGGACGAGAAACCCAAATTTCGGTCGGTGGCACATGCTATCAGGGCAGGGATCTTCGTGGACCGTATCTATCGACGTATTTCAAGTTCCGCCCTTATGCAGTTTCCACCAGAGGTCGTTAAAGTGCTTAAGGTATGTAAATTGTATTCGTGCTTTTGCCGTTTACTGTAGAATATCATTTAATATTTTTGTTTACATATTTGAAGATTTATTTTCAGAATAATATTTTGACTGGTATAACCTAGCACTGTATGTACTCTTACAAACACATGTATACCTATTACACTCTGTTATGTGATACTTAACGCAGAGGTACAGCCATCTATGTGCGTGTGTTTACATATTTTTTTAAAGATTTTTTTTATTTATGGCCTTCAGGCATCTAAGGCTCAGGCCGGGATAGACGAGGAGATATGATTTGGGAAGGAATCGGACAGGGCCTATGTTAAAGGTGCCATCCCGGCATTTGCTTGATATAACTGAGAAAAAAAACTTGAAAACCTCAGTCAGGATAGTCGTCCGCTAATATCGAACCCAAAACCTCCGGAAATGCTACGCCAACGCTCTACCACTGAGCTACGGCGGATCGGTTTTACGTATTTATATTAGTTACTTAGCCAAATCAGAAACAAAACGTAGGAATAGCACGTACATGAAAAATCGGCTTGATTGGGAACGTAATCTAAAGCATCCAAAGTGCCTAAAAATTACGCCTGTAGTCTCAACATTGCGTCTGAGGGACAAATTCTATCCATATTTTACGATTCAAATTATTTATTTGAGTGTGCTATTGGTCTTTACTTCATTTTTTTTTCACGTTCCCTTACATTAATACGTGCGATATATTATTCCAAGGCAAATAAGGACACAGCATTGGTTTGATTTATACATAATCTATAGCAGATTAGTGAAATATAAGGACTGTATGCTTTTGCTTGGTCCTTTGCGCATATACGTTACCATTTTCAAAACTCCAGCTGGTGTTATGGTTTAGAAGCTGTTATGCAAAAAGTGCTAGGATGAAAAAGGGTACAATTTATAATATCTTCTAAACTGTATCACTAGAATTATAAAGTGGCCGTGTAGTAAAACTGAAATTTGGAAGGAGTAATTGAAAAAGACGATCATGTCTATCGCCCAATTGCAATGACGTAGACCTAGGCTAGACCATGCTTTGGGCTAAACTGGTGCATTTGAAAATTGATGTTGAAATCTAAACCTAACTGAGACTAGACTAAAACTCCGGCTTTGCAATTGGCTCTATGTATTTATGTGATAACTTGTAATACATATGAGAGTTTTTGCATATTTTTTTTTCTTGCTTGCAGAAACAAAACTAGGCTTTCTTTAACACAATACATTATTTGAAGCCTCAGCCACCTTTATTAGGTTTTACACTGGCCACAATCAAATATTTTCCTCTTTGCAATTAATTTCACGCATTTGGTATGAAACCAAACGCAACACTTCAAACACTGGATCATATCTTCAATTGTCGTTTCCTCGCATATAATGTAATACCAGCTAGTTGAGTTGAATTGCATTTTATTTAAGACCTTTAGATAAGTCTGGCTCAGGCCGATTGGATAATGATGATGAGGGAATTGTGGAATGAAGAAAGTGGGAAGAAACGTGAGAACGCTTAGAATACCCACGCACGTGTTTGTCCTCTACCAAGCCCATATGGAACGATCCGGGTTCGAACCGGGGACCACACGTACCAGAGGTGAGCGCATCACTGAACCACTGGCAATTGTTGCATATTTCTTACCATTACCGGCTTCGAGTTTCTGGTTCAACTAAAGTTCTTTTTACATTTTAGAAGAAACCTGGTGGTACATTTTATGAGACATGGCTATTTTGACTGTAACCCTGCTTTGTGTCCAATCCTAACTTTTAAAATTGCATTATTATACCGATAAGGCACAACATTTAGTAGCGTGCTTGTCTTGTAATCAGCAGGGCCCAGGGTAGATCATCGAGCATGATGAATGAGGTTTTCCCCGATTTCCTTTAGTCACACCAGGCAAATGATAGGATGGTACCAACCTTCATAATACAATGAAACAGAAATATAAGAAAGTAAAAGTTTTTAAAAAAAAATGAACAAAAAGTTTATTTATTTCAGTTAAATAGCTGAGCTCTGCTCTCAATAAAATGATGTATTAATATTTATCACAGACATTACTCTCATAAAAATGAACACTTATGCTGGCTGCGGAATCGGCGCACTTTTGAAATCAGACGATATTAAATACCATATATGTTCTATAAACTTTATGGCATGCCACCCTAACAACCTTCCGCGTACCACACAAAACCCCGGAGATAATTAATACGCGTTTGAAGTGCAAGAAAATTCATACATACCTATGAGTGTGTGGCGGCTTAGTTATTCATTCAAATTATTAATTCTTAAGATAGGAAATTTAACAAAACACTCTTCTCGAGCTGTGTTGCCTCTAGACTGGTCGTGTTTCGTGTAGGTACTAATACATATTCTCTCCGATTGGTTGCCCAATACACAATTTCTATGCCGTTTCAAATTATGTGACTTTACCCTAATCTGCATTGTGTTGTCTGAAAGCGACTCGAGATGTCAATAGTGTTTTTCTTGGTCTGCCGTTAGACATTTTAAGTGAATACTGAATTGGCCAACATGTACTTATAGCCCGGTAGTTGAGCCCCAGGTTTTCAAAGGAGCGTACGTTAGTATCCGCATAAAATATTATTGCATTTTCATGACCTTTGTACTCTCATAAACAATATTTCCAAGGGTGCCACCATGACACCGTTGAGCATTTTGCGCACAATACGCATTAATATGTAAATTAGCTGCCGCCATTATTAATATGTCTAATTTTCCTCAAAGACATTGTCTTACCACTAAGTTCTAAACATATACACCCATGTTTTCATGGTCAATATATACTTGGAACATGTTAGAATTCTCTTGAAGTCAATACATGAGCATACTGTTTTATCTGGACGGGTTACATATTAAAAAAGAATTGATATTTTTAAAACATTTTTATCTCTACCTTTCCCATTTTCTCTTGTGATGTTTATTAGTAGGCACATAGATGGCACTAAAAGTTAAAGACTTTTGTAGGGAAATTATTTCGGCATTTGTGACTTAAATTGCTCTAAATAATATGTATATTTATCTGAGTTATGTTTATGATTAAACAATGTAAAATTATTGAATAATAATTACATTATATGCATATATGTTATATTCACTACTGTAAGCCACGAACTCAGTTAACTTCATGGGAAATATAAAATGGAACAGTCTTTAAGATATAGAGCGGTGACAAAGTTGTCTATAGTGTCTTTTGCATTGATTAGAAGAAAATTTGGAACTAACATGACCACGAATTGTGAGCGTCTCTTCAAGTTAGCCACGTAGGCAAAGTTGCAATTGCTCTGTTTATATTTTCATGTTTGATGTAGGTTGAGAAATGCTATTTCCAGCCATGTCAATCAAATAAACCGCTGGTCAATGCCCGATCGGCACGTATTCGTACAATTATAACGGCTATCATAGCGAGACAAGATGGAAAAGCTTCAGAACTAAAAGGCACGTTTCGAAGCTAACTAGGAACTCGTTCTCAAATGCCGCTAGGATTATGTTTCATCATATACATCAAGGACCCATATCGATAGAGTACTGAAACGGTCCAGGGAAACAACCGAAGAAGCCCATGTCAGTAAACGGCTTCGTCGATCTCACACGCTCACATTTCACTTTAGGGAGCATTGTCTATTTTGTGGTGAAGCATGAGTTGTGGAGAAAGATTCAAAAAATCCAGGACGTTGGAGGCCATCTTTTCTCTGACGTACTGCAGAACGTAAAGAAAACCAAACATTTAAACAGCGTAGGTTTCTAGACGTTTGCAATGCCCGACACGAGGACATAGCCGAGTGTGTTAAGATGTGAGTTATGTCAGCTGTTAGTGATCTACATGCTGCAGCCGCCAGATATAATGACGATTGCCGAAAGAGTTTTATGTCCACACGTTCTATTGCCTCAGCATCACGTAACTTGGAGCAATGTCATGAACCTGATCCATCTGTGTCACTATTGAAATCATGAAGGCAGACATTTTGAGAATGTGGAACTCATGCGAGCTTTTCGAAATATACATTGAAAATGTCGGAACGTCTCTCTCGCGACGGGCACTTCTGTCAAAACTTTCTGAAACAATAGGAGCAGTTCTCCGCGTTAAGTCAAGAAAAGGCGTGGCCAGTTTCGTTCTCTTTCGCAACAGAGCATCAGCACTTCTTCACTTGGTGGATTCCGATCCTGATGACGACGATTTAGCTATTGATCGGGTAGCTAAAAGATCACCACAGAATCCAAACAGATTGGCAGAAACAGCAATGACTACAAAACTAGAATAAACATGGAGATTGCTCCGCAGTCAACTAGCTCCACACTGCTTACTCTTTTGAAGAATATATCAAATAAACTTGACCAATCCCCTGCCGGTGTTTTGACTGGAAACATTATCACCAGTGCAATCTCCAATCAGCCTACGCCACTACAAATTGCCTTCAGTATTCTTTTAAGCCGAAAAACACTAATAGAAGATTTCTACGAGTATCGGATTTGCTGCTCATACGATGGATATCAGCGTTTTATAGCATCTGCAGCAGAAATGCAGACTGACCTTCGAGGCTTAGAAAATGCAGATAAAGGACTGGTTCAGGTCGTTGCTGACAACTTTGATTCAAGTGTGTCGTCACAGAATGGATTACTTTTGACACACAGTCTTGCTCTCCTACTTACAGTGAAAGATCAAAAGGAGACGGAAAAGGCAGAGACAAGAATCCAACGTCTTTCACGAGAAGAGTTAAAAATTCCTATCAGCGATGACATTAAAGTGCAGCGGTAGCAAGGTCCAAAAAAGCTACTCATGCCAGCAGAGAAGGTAAATGGGACGTGTTACCTCTGCGAGTGCTAGCTCATGAGGCAATCCAATTATCAAGATGCAGAGACTTGAATTTCCAATTTATGAAACAGATAGTAAGTGAAAACGATACCTCAGAATTTTGCTGGATTTAATACAAAATTGTGCCGCCAGCAAGGACATGCCACCCAGACAGCCACAAGGCCTATCTATACCCCCTAATAGACATGGATCTTGGAGATTCCGACACTATGTTAATAGCAATGGTTGAGGCCGTACGACTTACCAATCAGTGTGGACAAAATGTGACTATATTCACAAACGACCAGCAACTGTACAAGTTACTCTGCACATCAGCTGGGTTTACCCCGAGCGCTTTTCAACCTTCACCCAAAGACTTGGAGGAATGCACACATTAATGAGTTTTATTGATTGTGTTGGAGTGTCAGAAAGTAGTCTTGAAGAAATTTTAAAGTCAGCCTTTGGAAGTGTTCCAAAAATGTTAGCTGGGAAGATGTTTCTACAGAATTTCAGGGCCCATCGATTGGTTGTTGAAAAACTTCTGAGACCTATCCTTCTTGCTGTGAATTCGATAGAAGATCTAATGCGTGTTCTTGAAAACAAGACATCAAGCAGTTCTAAATCCAAACTATGGTTTGAAAATCTTGTAATGCCAGTTTTTATTATGATGACATTTGTGCGAGCTGAACGTGAAGGCGAATGACCGCTACACCTGTGAGCAGTAAAAGAGATTCGTCCTTATTTCTTTGCTGCTGGACACAAAATTAGGCAAGGAACGGTTTGTATTATGTGCAGTCAATGGAAACACTTCATGGGGATGTACTAGAGAAATTCCTGAAAGGAGAGCACGTTATGCGGCACAAGAAAGGGCTGTGGAACGGCAACTGGTCTGACATGTACCTTGAAATTTATGAGATATGGCAAAGGACACCGCGGTATCATCGGAGTGACCATGAAGCCAGAGACTATGAAAAATTGGGCGTACAGCAAGCACATTTTCGGCCGTATTTTGCAAGATCTCACTGGCCTTACCAATGAGAGTCGGAGGGATGAAGTCACTACTCACAAAGGAGAGAAACCAGCAAGAATTCGAGCCGATAGAAATGACAGAGAAAAAAATCAGGAGTAAACTAAAACATGCATTGATCCATTTGATACGAAAGACCATCCCGAACCTCTAATGAGCATAGACACTGGCAGAATTGTGTCAGACAAGGTGAATGCGTTGACTATTGGAATGAACCAAATGATTAAATATTCAGGTACTTGTCCAGCAGGATTCCACTCAACAATACCAAAGGAAGTTATAACGATGGCTGTTGACAGAAAGTCCATATGCGTTGAAACTAGAGATGTATGTGACACAACGTCGATCTACTCCCGTGTTCTTGCATTACAAGGAACAAGCGACATCAATTTTCAACATGTTCTAAAACATGAACTTGCCTCGATACCACCTGCCATGTTTGATGACTACGAGGAAATGGGAATAGCAAAGACGAAATCAGTCATGATGAAACAGATGAAAGTTGACACATCTGAAAGAGTAGTCCTGAAGGCAGAAGCTACAGTGATTGATGGAAGTGCTATTCTGTGATCCGTGCACTGGCCGAACAAAACAACTGTTCAAGACTATGTCAATACCGTGTGCGAGTACGTGTTTCAGAAAGCAAGAGTTTCTTATGTGTATTTCGTATTCGACAGGTACCACAATTATAGCATTAAGAGTGACACAAGATTGGTCAGAGCTGGCCAGTTTGCTAGCAGGAGAGACAAGCTGAGCTTGACAACACCCTTTCCACCCTAGAAGGTTGCACTTACTGTCACTGAAAACAAGACTCAATTGACGGAGTTAATCTTCCAGCAACTTCTAACTGTTGGCCAGTACAGAAACCTGGACCACAAATTGGTCATAACTGGGAAGGATCTCACTCTGATCCAGATATATAACAGGGAGCAAAAATATAGAACTGATTTGCGGACAACGTACGAAGAAGCAGATGTAATCATAGTGCAACAAGTCGCTAAGATTGCCAAAGAGGGAGTGAAGAATATCAGAGTTGCGTGCGATGAAACGGATATTTTCATCCTACTCATGTATTTCTACCACACACATAAACTGACGTGTGTGCTGACTATGGAAATCGCTGGGTCTGGCAAGTGTAAGTGCAGAAAAGAGTAAGACATTTCTTCCAGATCTTCCGGGTGCTCATACTCTCAGAGGTGCTTCGACATCGGAAAGGATACGGCACTCAAGACATTGCAGTGTGGCAACCAACTCAAGCTACGTCTTTCATGTCCACGTGCTACGAAAGCAAAAAGAAGGAGTCGATGAGTGGATGGCGAAGATGTCAAGGCGAAAGGCAACCAGAGCCGCTGGCTTGAAAAGTCTCCCACCCACAACAGAAGCGTTCGAATTAAACGTGCGTAGAGCTAACATTCAAACTGACATATGGATGTCTGCCTGCGAACCTGAGCCTTGCAAGTTTGATCCCACTTTCTATGGTTGGAAACGTGAAGATGCGTCGAAGTTTCTTGTTTCCGTGCTACTGCCATCAAACACTGCCCTAGCACCTCCAGAAGTTCTGGACTGTCGTTGTTCCTCTGATAAACCGTGCTCAACAACTTATTACTGTTGCAATTTAACTAAACTGTCATGCACTGTATTTTGTCTCTGTTATGACGAGTCACGGTGTAAAAACTAAAAGAAAAAAAACATCGCTGCAGCGAGCACGGATGTAGACGAAGAGGACACCGAATAATTTCTTCATGTCCTATGCCCGTAGTGATTATAGAAATGGAAATGTTGTTTAGTTTCAGACACGAGTGTTCATGCCAACGCTAAAACCCAAAATATCCTTTCAATATTTGCACCCAATTTTCTGATTCAAAGTTAAATATATTCCAAGAAAAACTTATTCGACACCATTTTTAACATGCTTAAAACATTCCTTGACCACGAAAACATAGCTGGAACTTTGTGGTAGGACAATAACTTTGAAAGATATGAGCAGAATTAGGCATATCAATAAAGATTTGTCATTTATTATTTAAGAATATCTAGGTGTTGAATAAGGAAAATACTAAATATAAATTAAATGTAGCTTCAATATTGAATTTCTTTTATTGAAAATGCCAAATGATTTCAAAATAAAATTGAATTTATCAAAGCTTTCCATCACCATTTGGCACCGTTCTTCTTTTATTCTGCTTATTCTATCTCGTATCAAAAGTTAATAGATTTCTTCTACGTGGATTGACGCTTAAAAAAGACAACGAAGCAAATGCGGTATTTTATAACATTCATCAGCTGGAATCAAAGTTTTGCCATTCAAATGTATGATGAGATTTGAATAATTCATAGAGCGTTATCATTTGCATTATTCCAGTTGAAGTGATTCAAACTGTCTTTTCCGGAGATAAAAAGCTGTCGTGAGTCTTTGATCATTGATATGATTTTTTTTCTTTAATTTCATTATCTGTTGTCATATTTGATGGAGTAGTTCGTTTGCTGTCCGTCTGGATGCTTAATTTAGAAATGTTTTCTAAATTGGCGTTATTCTATTCTTGTATTCCTGAACGATTCAATAATTTAGTGCTAAAGACAATGAAGAGTTAAAGACGAACGAGTTGCAAAATTGGAGTGTCTTTACTACACGCTATTGGGAATAGATAATTTCTCTTTCAACCGTGGTAATGGGTCACGAAGGGCAACATTTATAGAAGTAACTGTAGGTTGTGTCAGACGTGACGTCATTCACTTAACCAAGACGTTGCTGGATAAATAAACGCATGTAAGGTAAAGGCGTTCTCGTTCTCGTCACTGCTTCAGTGGTCCTTATGTTTTAACTAAACGTGTAGAAATAAGAAAAACTTTCATCCTTTGGTGACAAAAACAGACCAAGTTAGCAGTCATAATCTGGTACGTAACTGTCACCATTATATGCTTATTGTGTCACTTCGTTTAATAGAAATGTCTTGTGTCTGGGCGGCAAGTTCGTGTTTGCTGCTATTTCCATGGTTTTGTTACTAAGAAGTGTTAAGCAAGTGGACATTAAAAAATAAACATTGATTGAACTTATTTTAAGGCCTTTAGGCAACTATGGCTCAGGCCGTATGGATGATGATGGGATGAATTGGTGGAATGAAGAAAGTGGGAGGAAACGGGAGCACCCCGAGAAAACCCACGTACACAGTGTTTGTCCACCACAAAGCCCACATGGCATGAGCAGGGATCGATCTGACGACCACTAGCACCAGAGGTGAGCGCTCTAAAAACTGAGCCACCGTGCCCCCATAAGCATTGATGTTTTAGATACCTGATGTTTGCATGTGCATAAAATGTATCTTTAATCATCAAATTAATTTTCAGATTATAAGTTTGCGTGCCTTGGGTGCCACTTTCTTCACTTTGAAGGGTGACGACTACTGGTGCAAGTCAAATATACTTTGCACCAATGCTCGTCACGGGTAACGATTGCTGGTGAAAATTATTACTTATTTTTTTTAATCAAGAAAGTGATAAATTTAATTTAATGTGATGTATATATATAAATATATATATATATATAAATAAATATCTGGTGTAGTAAAAAGTAATCCATTATTTTTGCATGACATTGAAGGCTTGACTTAACATAATTAGAATGATCCGATTTAGGTCACATATGCGCCGTTTTGTTCGATAATGTATTGCCATTTGGAAGGTAATATCATGATGTCTCTCTCATAGAAGCCCTTGTCCCTATTGGCAAAAAATTGAGACAGTCGATGTTCACAAGCCTCTCTTGACGCGAATTTTGCACCAGCAAACGTGTTCGCCATGGACAGGAACAGATGGTAATCACTCGGTGCCAGGTCCGGACTATAAGGTGGATGCATAAGAACCTCCCAACCAAGCTCCCGGAGCTTCTGGCGAGTCACTATCGATGTGTGTGGCCTGGC
>JAGDQP010013532.1:3207-29779 GCA_022664845.1 Lepisma saccharinum
ATAAGAACCTGTTATCACATAAGAACTGAAAGGTGGATTTTAAGCTTACGTATAATTCAAGCTACACAAAATTATTAAAAAATACCGCACATTATTTCTACTTTAAATATATATATATTTGATTTCAATCATTCATTTTTTTTTCCAAAAAAATCATCTGATTTAAATCGCGATTTAAATTATGATTTAAATTAATCAACCTTGGGTGATAGTGACGCGGAGACTGTGAGACTAAAAAGCCCAAAGACGAGGGAGACGTGGGTGTTATGGAGATGAAATGACACCGAATGTAAATGTTTAAAAAAAATACAAAGAAAATAATACGTAAACATAACAATAATGTTTCGATTGTTATAAATTTAGTATCTTCATGTTGTGAATTCTTTTTAATGTTAAAATTCAGTTTATTGACATTGTTAGTGTTGTTAGGTGATGAAAGTTTACAGTGACATTGTGTCTTGAGTGAGTTGGCAAAACCTTCTGTTTACTAGCGATTGCATTTGTGCTTTAGTTCATAACGTCATGTGATGAAAGAAACGAAGTCACACGTAAGTATCGTATTTTTTTCATAAAGCAGCTTTGAATTAGTTTAGCATCAGCAATGTGTTATCCCTTATGTTAGGTTGGGGACTTCAGATCATGGTTACTAGTAGAAGCTAATAAATCTAGTTTTTTTTTTTTTTTTTTTTTTTTTGATACATTAACTTACTCAGCAGTACCTCTATGAGAAATGACACCATTTACGTATTGAAATTTATTCACGTTTCTGAATGTAGTTAAACGATGGATATTATTACAAACCAACTTTTTTTTTTTAATAAACTAGGTGAGAATGATTAATCACGTTCTGAGTTTAAGGAATCGTGCCCAACACCGGCCTCCGCAGCCCAGTACCTCCCCAGGATATCTATCACACCTTAAATAGCCCGTTTATCAGAAACGCACAATTTATTTATGTGAACTTCATCTAAACATTTGAAACTTATACGCTTGAAAAAGAACATATAAGCAAATATGTTATCACTGAATATGTGTAAACAAAGAACATGCAAACTGACTTTGGTGACGCGATTAGAAGATCCGCTGTTTGTTGATCGGTAAATAGCAACATTGTTCATACGAGTATCACAGAGATTACTTCTGACATACGGTTACCTGATAATCTGCCCGGAGACAGGTACCTGGGCAAGCTGAGCATAACTGAGACACACTCATTCAGAAGCTCATGTTTCACACTCATTCATGATTGTGTGGATATATGAGCACATTACATGCAAAAGTATAAACCCTCTGCGTTAACTAAACACGTGTATAACTAAATTTATAACACGAGAAGCACTAATCTGACTTACTCCCTATGCCATTCATAAATGGCCTCCAAGTTTCCAAACACCATTTTGTCCTTTCCACTACGTAAACCGTCGGGCATTGGTATTTCACAGTCAGGATCCCGCATTGATGCCAAATAACCTTCCACAACCAACCTGAGGTCACGGACGTAGTCTCTTTCAGTCTCCACTAATTCAACCAAAACATATTGCCGCTTCTGCAGTGCCCCAGAGCGTTCAGTTTCTTCACCCCCTGTCCCCCCCCCACCAGAACTACTCGCAACCCCCCCCTGCTTCACTCACAGCCACTTGAGAAGCGTCTTCAACACATGTACTGGTCCCTGCCGCACTATCACCACCCCCTCCCCCTTTGTCCACTACGTCACTTTCTTCTTTTGTTGCAACACTGCTTTGTGAAGCCTCACTTTCCGACGCACACTCACTCGCTTCTTTTAGATCTCGACTTAGAAGACTCTGACGTTCTTGATTACCCGTGTGTTGCTCCTGGAATAAAAAATACAAACCCTCTTTAGTATTTGATGACAAAAGTCAGTTAAAAGAAAAATATCAGTGCTAGATACTTGAAGGTGCATCATCAAACACTTGCAGAAAATTTGTGTCTGTGGTCAAAATGTACTTAATAAATAAAAATAATGTCTCTACATACTTATAAAAGCACACAAACAATTGTTTTTAAAAAGCACATTCTCAACAGGTTATTTTCAATTAGACTGTTTTATGATGCATAACAAAAAAAATCACCACACAAATAATTAAAATCTGTGAACACAAACAATTTACGATGATACAAATCTATTATTATGGAAGACGTCTCTTTAATGCACATCAGAACATGAGTATTAATTACTCAGTTTCAATATATATATATCAACGGAAGTCATTCCTACAACTTTGTATTCCAATAGAAACAAGTGCTTTTCTTTCTTCTGTTTAGCTGTTGTATCACTATATGCATTTACGTATTGAGTTTATTTTGATTTGTTATCATGTAAAACTGTAGCAAGATTCATCTCTAATTTCTTTTTCTTACAACAAATAATAGTGTATTCTCGAAAGAAATCAGCTCTGCACAATTATGATTTACAGCAAGACTAAAGCAATATTAAGAATCCCAGAACATCATTACTCTTGTATTAGAACTCAGAGGCGAGAAAAGATTTCTTTGATAGACGATATTTGAAAAGAAATTGCTTGGCTAATGAATTGCTATTTCCAAAAATAGGAAAAAGAAACATGACAAAGTATTTATAAGAGTAACTGAAATCAGTAGACGGAATAGTTTAATATATGTTGTGAGTATTATTGGAGGAGTTAGCTATTTATCCATGAAAATATATAATGGCATCCAGTAGTAGTAATTCAACTTCTTTTAAATGAAAGACGTAAAGGAAATATGTGTGGTTATTGATTTCAAAAATAGTAATAAATAATAATGTTTCTAAATAAAACATTCTTAATAGACTGGGTAAGAAATACGAAAACAAACTAAGTGACTTCTAACAAGGATAAATATAAATCGTGAATAAACGACCATGCGTATCAATTTAAATTACATTTAAGACCCACTACCTACTATCATTTTTTACACTTGGGATTAAATTTACTGTATATTCAAGAAAAATAAACATTTTAGCGCACATTATATAAAACAGCAAAATAGCATCTAATCCTCTTTGCAAACTTACGAAGAAATGACATGTATTTTGCACCATTTCGAAAATAGAAACGTTTAAATTATATACCTAGGCCTATTACTGACTCCTAATCCTCCTGTCACAAATATTTAACAAATTCAATAGAAAACTAATCCTATGATGACCACCCTAACTTTATATTTTTGTAATTGTTTATAATTGCAATCAAAGCACCAGTCTATAAACAAGATTATGCTAAACATCAACAAATGATCAAGTTACTATGTGCACTGACTGTTACATTACGGAAGAGGTTCTCTTCAGAATGTATTCTGGAAACCAAGCTAATAGTTCCTACTAATAAAGATGAGTAAGTGGTCTGCACATGCACAACAAATATGACTGTATAAATATATATATACACTAAAATCCTACAACTCAAAACAGAACATAAACAAACAAACTAAAAAGGACAAAATAATAATTTTGAGGCATTGTCCTGCATGCGTATATAGTTCAACTGAAAAAGAAAGAAAAAGCAATATCTTTTTTAGGTATGGAACACACCATTCGCTCTTTGACGATTTGTTCGATTTCTGCCAAGTCAGCTGTTGTCCCTCCCTCCAGTGCTTTGATGGATAGGCTGGATGACTGAAAAAACAAAGTTAAACTCTAACCACCTCACTACAAACAACCTTACTTCTTTTAATAATCAGAATACAAGGCTGACTCCCTTGGAGATTTGCCTCCTGAATGATGCAGACACAGCCCTGTCTACGAGTTTCTTATTGTGACAAATTTTTAGTTCATTTTAAAAGAATAAGATTATAGTATAACTTAACATTACCTTAAGTGACATCATCTACTTTTCCGTTTAACGAATTCACACACTTCGCAATCCACAATGTCTATATGTTACAGTAAGATACAAGTAAAACGATACACTTATAATAAGTACGATCTCATTTGCATCCGGCTCCGGAACACTTCTACACATGTTAGAACACTTGTGAGTCGTACTCACGCCCAAGCTTAATTCACTTTAAAGATACGGTGTACTCAGATAAGATAAGATAAACTCTGATAATCCTTCAGTTGCGTATTGTGGTGTTGCAATGAACAATTTAAAGATTATTGTACTTTGAAACGCTTACATTGGAAAGATTCTCAGAAAATTTGAAACTTCATAACATTCTCCGCTAAATTCATCATCTTACATGTAGCTAATGTTTGCGAAGAATTAAAAGTGGATTTGACCGATTCATGTGTATGGGCTCTTTCATCTTTCCCCATCAGTATCCTCAAACCTTGGGCAAATTTGGGGTTTCTCGAAGATGGAGAATATTCTACAAAATTAGTACTGGCTTAGTAGTACTTCAAAGGCTTAGTACGACCTATTCTGAATGTACACTACATTTTCCTGCTACATATTTATAATTTAGATTAAATTTCGTTTGTTATGGAGAAAATACTATTTCTGTGAAATTAGATTATTATTTTAAAATAGAACCTTCTACCTTCTACAAAAGAGTAGAAGGTAGAAGGTAAAAAAGTACCTTCTACAAAATTTAAGTATTTTCTTCATACACATGTCACAAATTAATACCTTATATATTGACAAGTAAAGGATAATATTCACTCATATTCTCACATACAAAACAAACCTTGATCTTTCATTCTGTAACAATCACATAGATACGAAAACTTACCACATAAAATACTATTTACTTACAAAAAAAAAAGACAATATTCTAGAAACCAGTCGGACAACTAGATCTGATAAAAATACCCAACCAAATGGAAAATAATCCAACATACCCGTTTGCCCTGAAGATCCTCTTGGCCTGTGCAATTCGCTGCTGCAGTTACCAGGATAGGTTCTGTAATAGGTTTCATAGGTGGTGGGAGCTCAACCTCGTCGTCTAGTTCTTCATTCGGCTCAATATATGTTGGCCGTTGAGAAGGTGCGTTCTTATCCTCCTCCCCCTCAGACTGAGGTTGTACTGACTGTTTGTTACCCATCTCTGATGAGGGGAACTGAAAACAGAAAATATAGACTTATTACAGGAAGCAAGAAAGTGCTCAATCAGAAATATTCAATCATTCATAACTATTATAGGCAACTTTAACACATTATTTTTCATTGTATATTAAATACACTTCAGTATTGATTGTGTGTTGTGTCTATTTACTTAATTCAATTCAGGGACATGTAAGCATCTGCCACAAACGACATTATGCATCTTTTTCCCTTATCTTAATTTCACTACCAGTAAAGGCGGAGAAATAGTAGTCCCGACTCCTTTGAACAAGGTACTGTCCCACCGTCATGTTTAAAAAAGGGAAGAAGGCACACTTTAATACAGGGCGGAAGCTGCAATATTACTTTAACATTTACAAATGATAATGTAATGTGAATATTAATCACATTTTTTTCAAGAGGACACAGATTAAAGGATGCAGTAATATTCTGAATTACTAACACTTCATATCTACCTTTGTGCCTCCAACAAAATGAAAAACTATCTTAACTGAAAGAGGCGAGTTATTGGCTAATATGCATTACCTAATCTACAGTCAGTAGCAGCGTTGCCAGATTCTGCTAATCAAAATACAGAACACTGTTTTAATAATAACAATACGAAGTACCTTTATTTTCTTTATTATTAACATGTTAAACGGGATTTTCTGTCATTTTCAATGAATGCCAGGTATATGCAACTCCTAAAATTTCCAATCCAATAATGTCCACTGATGCCAAATGGCGTCAGAACAAATTCCCTCTAAAGTGCCTTTTCAGCACAAAGCTTTTCTCCTATTTAAATGTTCTGTTGATAAGTACCAAATAAGTACAAATAAATGAAAGGAAATTAATCATACTGAACTGAGAGTCTTAACTAAAATAAAGTACACACACTGAAAAAAGTGTACCGATAGAAATTGTATCGCGATGTATACGTGAAATCTTCGCAAGTTTTCCTAAATTTTAATATAATTCGCCTGCTTTTGTTTCTTAAATAAAAAAGTAACATAAAATACTCCTAATCAATCGGAAATCTTGATCCATTTTGCTGCTGTTTGATCAGTTGTATAAGTTGGGTTTTGACTAGCTCATAGCTGCTAATTTAGTCACACACTATTTATGTTTTATTTCAGCAGATATTATGATTTTTATTATTCTTACTGTCTAATTCTCTTTGTTCAGAATACGGAACGAAGTGCATTCGGTCAGGCTTTCTCGGTACAGTGTAATCGGGAACATCCGTGTTCGATTCCCGGTGCGAGACATCCTGACTGAGGTTTTTCCTGTCTCCCTCGGTCACACAAGGCGAAGGCGATGCTACCTTGAATGAGGCCACGACTGACTCCTTGCAACCCCTTCCCTCTTTGTTGTTGTTAAATATATAAAAATTAAATGTTTCAATTCTTCACTTTAGTTATCTTACTAACATTCTGAAAAGCACACAGCCATTACGAGCCACTCAAGCATATTACGTACATTATATTTATTAGTTACACACGGAAGATCATATGACATAAAAGAAGGAATTTGTATTTGAGTCTTAAAACTACGTAAGGATAAATTCATTTTTTCCGCAGGTATACTCAGATTCACAGAACATGACTGATTCACATACTTTCCAAGTCCGACAAGTTGCATAATATGGCAACACTGTACCGATATTTGAAACAGATATGAAATTAACTTTAATTATATTCTGTTCACCACTCCAGTGATGCCAGATTGTGAAACTTTTGGACCTGGAAAATTTTCCATTTTCTATGAAGGTGACTGTACATTAAAATGTGGGGTGGGAGGTTGGACTAAAGTCAGCAATTATATAATTATCATACTAGAAACAAGTATTTCTTCTTTGTTTCTCTGTCTCTTGTGCTAATCCATGGCTTGAGCCTTTGATGCCTAAAGGACATAAATAAAATTTAAATTACAAAATTCGTGCTAATCCACAATCACATATTATTCTTAACATTTTACTAATTTACTGATTACACAAAAACACAAACAGTCAACGAACATGGAGCTGATTTCACATTTCCAAGTAATCGCATTTTTTTTAGGTTACTTTCACTCAGCAAAGGAAAGAAAACACGTAAGCAAATCTCTTGAAATCAAGCGTTTAAGATCCTGACTGAGAACATCTATAGCATAATACATGAAACAAAACTGAATGAATACCGTTGTTACTGAAAATGAGGCTACATGCTGCAAAGAGTTTACATTAATTATATTTTACACACGACGCTGACAAAGTAAAGGATTGTGATAAATTTCAACTTGAACATTCTTTATAACGAAGCAAGCAGATCGCTACGAAAGATGAAATTTCTCTTACTGAAGGGGGATACGTCTTCTAATGTGATGACGTTTCGTCTTACAGCTACCATTGGACGTACTTAAAACGTTAAAAATGTAAGTAAATAATATGTCGATTGCGAGCTTTATTTGCCCATCTTTCATTATGATTCTTCACCTTCACTACTAGAAAAAAGTCTTTGAGAGTCATGTTTCCTCACGTCAAGTATCTGTTTACTGAAAATTCACAAAATGGAGGCTTTGCCTCTTACTTGTCTGAACGCTCAGTCATTGCTGCATTGCCAAACAAACATTTTTCGAATTAGAATTTGAAAATCTCTAAAGAATACTTTCAATTTATGTCAAGTGTACATCTCAGTAGCGAATCGTTCTTAAAGGCCCACTTTGGATAATGCTAACAATAATACTATCTGCATTTTTTTTTGTTTCCTGGTTTTCTTAGCTTCTCTCGTAACACGTGTCATTTTATCTGCAACCGCAATGAAGGATTTATGGGGGTATTCTGGGAGTTACAATCGTCAGAAAGAACGGTGAGTTGACAATATACTCCCCATAAGGGTTCCAAAGTTCTGCAATACATATTATAGCTTACAGTTCCAAAAAGCGTCACGCTTCGTCTCTGGTATATCTTTTCATAAAAATATTTTGGTTAACACATATTTGAATATAAGAAATAGATTAAGACGGTATCCTCTGCTCATAAGTTAAGAACGATCAAAAGCTAATTTATTCTGTAATATACCAGTGCAAATCAACAAGAACGCTCAAGATACAGAGTGGCATTGATTCATGTGGCTGGATTAAGGATGTATGTGCTATACGACACGTTTAAATTAGTTTTCCATTGCAAAACTGAACTTATTACTGCATTGCATTCCGAAACATATGCTTGCAATCTTAGTTGCATTAATCCTGTTTCATTTTGTAAATGAAAAAGTGAAGTTTATGGAATTTCGATGGATACTTTAATATCCCCATTTCCTAAGCGTTCTTCACGGTAGATCAAAGACAACCTTGGTCCTGTTACGCTTACAGTTTCAAATGAGTCGCGAAACTTCATGACAGTGTCCATTTATTTTCCATTTCGTTCTTTGCAAAGCTATTAACATCAAAGGAAAACAACTTTGATATTATCCTCACTCATCGTGTAAAATAATCAGAGATCATGTCAAGAGAGATAAACATCATTACGCGTTGGAAATAAAGCTTTGATATTTATCAACGAGTATGAAATATTTTGATTTTTCGTTTCCAAAAGTTTTAATGTGCTAAGAGCAGGGATTCTGTCAAGACTTAAAAACTTGGAGTGTGCAAGGACGAGGGAGCAGTGTATATGGAAATTTGGATATTTTTATTTCATCGTTTCTCGTACACACGAAAGAAGGGCTAGGAAGAATTTTAGGGGTTCTGGTGAAATCTCTACCTAAGAAGTTCGACGGGCTGAAATTTGTGATAACTCAGTCACGCATTTATCTATTTTCTCAACTGAATAGACCATCAAGACATTTACTGCTCTATTTTAAAATACTTTTTACAGGTTATCGAATCTATCTTGAATAATTTTCACATTAATATCAGAAAACTTTACTTTTATGTATATGTGACCTTCAAACGGAGAAAGTCTGAAAAGTATCCTGAGCTCTCGTTTATTTTGAATTTCTTTTTATGATTTACCAGTGTACGTATCAAAGGTTAACAATATGTATCTCCAGAATGGGAATGTTTCTATATGTTATATACTTTACTCCTGTCTGCTACGTGGTTTGAGAAAAAGTGCTTTTCTTCACTCACCTTATATCGTTTATCTGCAGAGCTTGTTTTCTTTGGCGCAGGACGCCCTTGATCGACGGATGGGGCAGGGGTAGCCTTCTCCAATTTTCCTTGACTCAGTTTCCTGAGAGGAGTTGTAAGCCATTTTCTCCTAAAAGCAAAAATAACACAATGAAATACCTTTAAATTTGTAAATCATTAGTTTCGAGACTACCTACTACCAAAAACCTAAAGTCTGCAAAGTGTTTCCCAAAATACAGTATAATAACTTAAGTTATACGAATGCCAAATAACCGGATCGGTTGTCAAGAAATTTAGAAATTATTTAATTAATAACAGAAAATACTTTTTTTTTTTCACTCCAAAAGACGTAAATACAATAATACGTGTTATTTTTGTTCTACAAGTTCCACTACCGCATAAAAAAAAAACTCTTTATGTTTCACCACATGTATGTGCTTGTAACGTTTGTTCTTTTAATACAATACATGAAGTTTCACAATACAGTAACATAATTCCAGAGTGATTTTCACTTATGATGCAACCGCAGAATTTCCATCCCCAATTAATCCACATAAATGGAATTCTACTATAATATATTTCATGGTCAGACATATACTCTATTTTGAGATGTTCGTAGAACCTTAAATGCAGTTTTGGAGCTCTTCGCCTTCACTGTAAAGTTAGATACCATTCTGGCCAATCTCCTTTCTTTATGTGTCGTAACAAACTGCTGTGTAACAAAGCTATGTAAACTTAGATCTACCTGCCACACCATCTCCGAACATCTGGTTGAAAAATTCTAAAAGCTCTTCAACGCCTCATCTATTATTTTAAACACTAGAATTCAACAAACGTGTTAGAATGACCTCCCAAATATCTGGTTATAAATTCCCTGATTCCACGTTTTATCTATAAACTGTGGACATCGTCAGGAACAACAAACGCAAAAGAATGGGCGAAACACTGAAGAGACTCTGGTAAGATACATTTTCTCTGCTTTGGTTTTTCCACAAGGTTTTTGGAGATGTATTCCTTTGTAAGTGAGCATAACTATGATTGCACTACCTGCTGAAGGAACATTGAAACATTTATGTTGTATAACATATTAGGCAACTTCGACAAATTTACAAGTGTTAATCCTCTACACGATATCCATCTTATTCATAGCAAATATATGACAAATTAACGAAGAGGCAGGCTGTCAAAAATTTACACAGCCAATTCAAACGAGAGAAGGGGTTTACGAAAATGGCCTTAAGAATTTTTATACTGAAACTACAGGAAACCAGGAGGGAAAAGTGGAACGGAGTGTGGCACTATGTGACTTATTACATTTATGTAAATCAACTGTGTGTTAAATGAAAACTCGCTTCGAACAATGGAAAATCTACATGCAGCGATATGTAGATCGGAAAAGAAATATTTAAGAACATGCAAAATAAATGGTAACGTTTTCTTCAATTCGGTTTTATACAATGCCCCACCTCATTCTTTCATTATTTTAGCAATTTCTAAAGGTTTCATTTTTACACTCTGATTAGTTTTATTTAAAAACAATAATGAAAACAAAAACAGCCATCTTTTCTTTTTACAGCGAACCTCACAAAACGCTCTCCACGCTTCCAGCTGTAACCACAATTCATTTTGCACGAAAGAAAACGGTTGTTAATCGAAGTCTGCCTCAGAAACAACTCTTAAACAGTTCGAAAGAGATGAGAATCAACAGGGATTGAGCCTTTGCCCTTTCGTGTTGTCAGAATATAGGTGCCAAAGAGAACGAAAAAATGTCGTTCAGTCACGAGAACACTCAACAGGTGACTCCCTCTATACAACAACCAATCACGCAAACAAATTTGAACACGAACAACTCAAGAGTTCTTCTTGAGACTTCTCACTATTAACTTTACTATACCTTTTTAAACATGTTTTCAATTATTCGAATAACGCCGCATTTAGACGAAAAATAACACCTGCAATTTGTAACTTGCTTCTTAATTTATGAGAAAGTTTAATTCGCTTCAAATCAACAACGGCAAGGTGTCAACACTCGAAACCGAAAATACTTTGGGATTTTATCAGGAGGACAATGAAGAGTTGGCTTATTAGCATTGTAGGAACCATTTTGTAAAATCGCTTAGCCTTCTGAAATTACAACTCTACTTGGATAATTCTAAATTCTGCGTTTCCGAAAACAGGTCATATTATACAAGTACATATAAAACGAAAGATATTACACTTTATCGTTCAAAAAACAACTACATATAGAAAAGCTCTCGTTAAATACACAAATGACTTTGTTAAATATTTAATGTTGAATATATCTGGCTACTGGAAAGTTGCCAGTTATCTCCGAACCTCTTCTCATTATATTATTATTATTATTGGAATTGAAAGAAGGAAAAAAAAACACACACACGCAGGCTTTTGTCAATTACAATTCCCGGTTCAGCACCATTTTCGACTAGAGAAAAAAGTATCCCTTAGTACAATAGTAAAAAACAACGAGTAGAACAAAAACTTGATTCGTGTACCACACTTCATTGCTGGAAATATTTGTACCCTCGTAATACTACTTGCATTTCCCATGGTTCGGCACAAATAAAAGCTTCAGTAGCACCGTTACTTAAATTTACTTGCCTTTACCGTAATACTATGGTCAGCAATAATCCATGGACCATTCAACGTGAAACATTTTTTCTTATTTAATAATTTATATGGTTTCCAATGATACATTGATATGTTCAATTAGCTATTTTCTTCAGTTTTGAATAAAGAACCCAGGAAGTAAGGTTCACTTCGAATCGAATGTAGGTCTTCAAGGATTTTCCTAAGTTTCAATAGGTCTTAAAATGAATAAGTTCTTTGCTATTAAGTGGAACGATGCATCTGTATTCGGATTTAGTGTTATTTAAGAAAGAGACATGCATTCCTTCAATATACGCTCCTAAGTAACAGACGAGAAAATGCCTGGTGGTCTTCAAGTGAACAAACGCAACCGCTGCCGTTTTACGGGCAGTTTGACATCTATTTAAATTGTTTTACGACCGCGTAATACAAATCATAACCAAACGAGTGCGCAGACTTACACCAACCTAGAGAGCTGGACAGCTGCATCGTAACATATGGCCTTCTCAAACAAACTCCTTCAATACTGGAGACGCGACCCATGACCTTATTTTATTCACATCAGAATAGCGTTTACTCAGCAGCCTCAACCGGCCAACAAACTTTACTTGCAAGTTGCAACTCACTTTGACAGACGGATGAAAAATGGAAAGCGATACAGGACACCACTTCGCGAAGTGGACGTGGTAAGTTGAATGCATACATTCTGTGATTGGTTATCAACGTCATTGGTTATTGGTTTTCCAATGCGTAAAATTGGTGTACATTATACGTAATCAATGCTGACGATAATGAAAATAGTCATTTGAAAAAGGCCGATTTGATCATGGTGCCATAATGAAGATTACATTTTACAAGATCTTATTTCAACCACACTGCTTTTGGAAAAAGTCCTCTGACTCCTCTTAATTTCACTGGTAGTGGAAGATTGGTCTCGATACAGGATAAAAGAAGGTACAAATTATTGTTGTTTAGGAACACTCAGTCACAGGACTTGAGTCAGAAATCGGACTACGGGATATATTAAAATTATAATATTGTGGTGGTACTGTAACTACTGAGCAGGAATGACTCAGTGGTAATGTGATCCTGCTGCCGTTTCTTTTGCAGCAGTAGGTATGAATACATTAGTGTGAGTTACAAGTCACGATAAAGTTCGGCCATACGGTAAGAACTCATCTTTACGATGTGCTTTACAAGTTATGATGGGGGACGTAAAAATGTATTATAAATAGAGTTGATCACGAGGCCGGTAGCTTAGTAGTACGGTAATTGCCTGGAAAGCACACAGCTGGTTGTCAAATCGTCTAAGATCTAAAATACTTAAATACTGCTAATTATTATCACATATAATATATGATTTTACCATGGATAGTAATAATTTAGTGCTAATTATTGACAGGATATCCGCAAAACCTCTTCCAGAACTTTAAATTATGTCAATACTATATAGAAATGCCATCCAACTTATGTTATTGACAATCACATTTATCCCCCCCCCCAAAAAAAAAAAAACTACAGGTCGGCTGATTTCTTTAGCATCATATCCTTGACGTAGATTATTGAAGATATGTTTATTTAACAGGTAACTCAGCGTTTCTATGCCTTGCAATTCGGAGGAGACATGTTATCTACTGCCCCCTCGTGTTCCTGTGCTTTATGAGTTTTCCTCCTTTCCGGGAAGAGATGACTGATTTTATCCTAATAAAGGAAGAATGACGAAGGAGATTTCACGCATACAAAGTTTAGAAAGATAAGGCTACCATCTATTAATAAAAAAACAATGGGTTTCCTGTTACGCACTTGAGAGCAAAAGTTTGGTACAAAAACAATTAATACTATAGTAGGAATTAAATTTAAACTGTTGCTATTTTCCCCACACAATTTTATTCCTACCAAAGTAATCACGCACTTGAAACAATACATTTAATTTTGAAGTGGGAAAACTGAAAAATATTTTGGTAAATAGTGAATTAAGAATAACAGATACAATTATAAAGTTTAACTTAGTATATAATAGTTATTTTCAACCGTAAATTTATATTTACTGTAAATTTTGCTATTATTTTGTATGAATTTGTTCATATCCTGTGTTCTGCGATGTATTTAAAACTTACCATCTCTAGCACCTGTCTTAGCGCGATCTTCGTGGACTAGTGCAGGAAAGCAGTCAATGGCGATTGATAGTTAGGGATGGTTGAATTAATGGAAGAATTCCTTAGTTGAAATTCCTAACATCGTGTGAGAAGGAAACATGTTGAAATACAAGAGCGAGTATTTCTTGTTGAATTTGAATTTAATTTTTAAGGCCCTTAGGCAACTTTGGCCCAGGCAATATTTCTTGTTGAGAGTTCTCTCAAAAGAGATGTTTACGCAATCACTTTTCTTCGCGCACGGACTTTCCCAATCTGATCTTGCGCTAACTGTATGACCAGTTCTACGGCTGATAAGTATTTAAATGCCACCCACTGTACATAATATGAGCTTAAACAGAATTTTGGGCTTCTAGCGTTGTTACGTTCCTTTCTAAAAATTGGTACAGCATGAATTATTGTAAGTCATTTCTTTGAGTTCTTCTTCTTAATTCAAAACATGTATCTCTTAAAACATTACTTCTTTCATAACAGTATTTTATACATTGTTACAGTAAATACAATCATACAGTTTGTAACTTGTTTCACTACACGTTTACAAGTTACTCTTGCCCCAACAGCGTCTTCCGTTTAGTGACTGATAGATAACCTTGACTCGACTTTCATGGGTTTTGTCTCGAAAATAGAACACTGCTTTTCACAATTATTTAGGAACTATTTTCCCGTTTATCTTCAGAAATTAGCGATCGAATACTGTTACACTAAATTGATAATCAAGAAAAGATCGCTTGTAAACTTACTTTTATCCGATATCAACGCAATTCATGATTGATGCCATCTGGACGCGTTTTCCCCATAGGACTGAACCCACAGTTCTATTGTATTACATAATTTATCTTCACACCATTAGCAACACTATTCGCCCTATCGATAGAACCTTCTAAATACACCATTTCTTCGCAGAAACAGCAACATAGTCGTAATATAAACCACGTGCATTCCCCTAATTTCGGTCTTGAACCGCCCTGAAAGCAATATCCTGCATAAATCAATGGCTAACACTGCACAATGACTGCATAAATGGCATGTTGCAATCATTTCTTTCCGAGAAAAGCAACGTCATCTGGAGGAAGGAAGGAAAGAGTCTACACGGAAATTACGAATACCATAGAACGATAACAGCTGCGTTTGAACTATCTACTATAGCTCACCCGTTTCATCTAACTTCGCTTTCCTTTACGAAACCATAGCTTTCGAAACTATATGTTATGATAACTTGAACTAAGAGAACTCTTTCTGTCGAACAAAATAATAGAGCAGGGTATTATGCCTAACAATCAACGTTTTGCTAAGATAAAGGCTACGTCGGCACAAAATTACATGATGTACTATCAGAAAATGTCATGATGTACTAACCTACCGAATCTTGATAAACTATTGATCTCTACAAATATTATTCTAAATGTAGTACCTCATACTAGGGCAAATATTTTTCCAGTGTAATAAATAGCGTGTTCGTGATGAAAACTAGCTCGATCTTGCCCAGGACCAGCGTGCACAATTGCGGCGATGAACTTGCGAGTTCCGTAAGTCATATAGTTGGTAAATAAACAGCTAATCTAGAGGTACCTACAAATTTAATTTTGACACGTCCCAGAATGATTAAAACCTATCTCTCACGTTAACGATGCACAAATTTAGCGGTGTCAAAATTCAATATATTTAAGATGTCAAAAAACAAAATACGCAAGAACTCAAACAGAAGCAAACGCATGCTTAATGAACGACTGCACATCAGGTGATAATACAACTAACAACTAATGAAACGCCATCTCTCTGGTTATATCATAATTAAGGTGACTAGAAAACTGTCGATAAAAAGTATACTATATATGCCATAAAGGCGTGAATGAACAACACACTAAATATACAAAAATAAGGTAGAATTCTGCTAATTGCTCCCATTATAGCCCATAACGCTTTATTCTCAAAGCATGTCTAACGAATGCCATTCCTTGATATCTACAACTTACTTGAATCATCAGGTGCTAGATTTTATACGTAAATAATTCAATGTATTTCTATCTTCAATTCGGCAAATATTCCAACCGATTTGTTAATTGAGTCACCAATTGTACGCTGCTTTTTAATTTCTTTCACATTCATTCAGCCTACGTCATCATCTAATCATCTCCCATCAGATGCAGGGTTCACCTAGCGTCCTTCGAATCGAACCACTGCTACAGAAATCACTAGGAAAGTGGATAAATTGCCACAGCAGCTCAAGCATATTGGAGATGGTAACAGATTAATTTCACAGTGAAAAATCTACTTAAAAGTGCACTCTTTCTCATATTAGATTGGATGATATATAAATTTTAACTACGTTCCTTGTATAATGTATTTAACTAATTAGAAATTACAAGAAATTCACTTAGAAAATACGTTAAAAGTTACAGAAATAAGGGAAAATAGTGTAATTGGATAGACCTATATTTTCGAACAGAAAAGAGTATAGAGTATTTAAACGTATGTCCGGTCACCCTAATCGTGACGGAAGTTCTTAGTTCTGTTTACGGTAATGACCATTTTCTTAGTCAAAATTCAGGACAAGTATCATCGAGACCTAATAGACCGCCTGCCATCCTTATCAGTGGTTGTTCGTGGATCAATCAAACAGAACGTTTTATTCGGGTTATAAATTTAACTTAAAAGTTACGTTTTATTAAAAACCATATAGACTCTGAAAATAAATAAATAATAATAATAAAAAAAAAACCTTAATACCAATTTTAGAACTTTACAGTTACAGGAACTTAACTGCTAAAAATAATGTAAAATAATATCTCATGAGTTTTATAAGACAAGTTCAATGCCTAAATAATTGGCATACTCATCAAAATCAATTTATTTATTTCTCCCTTTTTTGATGAAATTCAGGCCTCTTTAATTTTCTCGGGGCAACGGAATTTAACTCTGAAATTCGGGACTGACCCGAAAAATTACGTACTTATGGTCACCGTAGCTTTATTAACAAGCAAACCTGATCTCTCCCCTTCCTTCAATAGAGTTCCCATTTCTTCCCCCATGGGCATAGCAAAAAGTAAGATAGTACTGCCAGAAGTATCCTTCCCCTGTAATTTTTCTTGTTTATTTAAATTGTCTGTTGTAAGCTAAAACTCTGTGACTTACGTAATTTACTCACAGTTGAAGTACCTAATCTCGATCATTTGACAGTCGCTAAGCTCCACTGCGCGTGTAAGGGGCTGAGATGGGGAAGTTACATCAACACTGCAAAATCTCGAAAGGTTCGGATGTCGTTCACTTCTGATCGATGCAGCTAATTGTTGATAACATCCACCCACGCAACACGCGGACATCGTTAAGGAGTTCATTCTCCTTCATGAAACCACTACACGCTACTCAATGAATCACGCACTTTAGCGGGAAACACCCACACCTGTTACTTATCAACAGGCTGAGTGATAACTAACCTTTTCTCTACCACTTATCTACAAAGTTATCTTTCCTCATTCAGGGTAAGCATATATAAAAGTCATTTATCCAATATTGCTTTTATTATTTATCATTATTCAGTTATTCAAATATGCATACAACTTCTTACACGAACACAATCCATATCTTCTACATTTTCCCAAAACACAAGGGTGTTTAACCCATGGTATGCCAACAAAAAACTTCAAAAGAAAATCAATAAATTCATGCACTTATTATTCCAATGTAGCAGTGATTAAAATGGAGCCCGCGTTTATTTATTTATTTATTTATTGTCAACACAACGTGCTTTATAGCCAATTAGTGTGTCGATATTTACAATGTTGGTTTACAACATTTTTATTACAATATCTCTATATATGTTTTGGAAGACATATCATCACATATATTCAATTCAATGCACGTTCTACAAATTTCATTGTAGACAGTACATATTTTTCATACTGTTACTTCATCATTACATTAGTCCTTGCCTTTTTGTAGTGGAAGAGACCTATTGTCTACGCGAGGGGACACGAGACTGTAACAATATTACTAAGTCTGTACACTTGTGCAGTCTAACCGATTTTGAACTATTTTCCCAAGAGGTAATATATCAGAAATGATACGCCTTTACTCTAACGTCTGAAAGTCAGTTCTTAATAATTCTATTGTACTTTTCGTAAGTAGGATAGATCCGAGTTACTTTACAGGTTAGAAATTTGGATTGTCTATTCTCTAGTTGATACCAACGTTTTAGTTAAGAGGGATTCCAAATAGTAGACGCATATTCCAATACGGAACAAATAGAAGTATAGTACATCTGTCTTCTCGTCCTTATTACAAATCATAGCATTTTTTAAAGGCTTCATTTGTAATACTTGTTACGTGGTTGTTAAACGTCAATTTCACATCAAAGGTGATTGATACCTAGATCTTCAACTATATTAGGTCTACTTAATGCATACTTATGGATTTCATAATTAAATCGATAAATTTCTCTTAAATGATAAATCTTTACATTTCTTCGCATAGACTGAAAGTTGACTGATAGCGCATCAGTTAGCAATGTCGTCTAAACTATACTGTAGTCCTATGGCATCTTCCATAGAATTAATTTTAGCATATATTTTGAAGTCATCAGCAAATAGCAGTTTTTCATTATCGGTTATGAATTCCGGGAGGTCATCAATAAACAAGAGGAATTACAATGGTCCAAGATTCAAGCCTTGCGGGACTCCACAAAATGCTGTACATGCATTAGATTTGTATTTTTTTTTAGACAGAACAGACTGTCTGCAATTAGTTAGATAAGAGAACATGAGCCTAATCAAGGATGGAGAGAAGTGATAGTGATTTATCTAGTAATATACTGTGATTTACTCCATCAAACGCCTTTTCAAAATCAATCAAAGTCAATTTATCACATCGACTTGCTTTCCTTCATCCAAAGAGTGTGCTATAACATCTGTAACAATTGCACGGTTCGTTACCGTGAATTTTTGTGAAACAAAGCCATGTTGTTTAGTTGAAATAACTGGCTTCACATGCAATAATTCGCTGATATAAAAACTATTCAAAGAATTTGGCAAAGGCTGCTAATATTGCTATAGGCTTATGGTTGGTAATTTCTCGTCTGTCGTTAGTTTTAGTTATAAGACAAACTAAAACAGATTTCAGATTGTCAGAGAAACTACACGGTTTTAGGGGTAAGTTGAACGCAATAAATAAGGGATATTTAAACATACCAACATATCTTTGACTAAATTGAAAGGTATGTCGTCATGCAGATCAAACTGTCGCTTTGGTTTTTGACTTTTGATAGCCCTTTTTATTTCATTCAAATGGTTTGTTTATAACACAATTGCGAGAAGTTAACATTCGTATATGACTTGTTAATTGTATCTACTGCAATAATAATAATAATTAATAATCAAACTGTTCAGCGACTTTTAAAAAGCTGAACACCTATGTCCCACGAAAAAAATATTGTTGCTTAAAGTATACTACACAAATATATATATATATATATATATTATATGGGAAACGAACCAAAAGTAAGTGTTATATTTCGATGTAATTCATAAATGATGCCCAGTCTCTCTGCCTGCCCATATTAGTCCTCAGTCCATAAGAAAAGTTGGACTTCACGAACCTTCTATTTCGTGTGAAATGGCCATTATGATCACAATCATTAATTTTATGCGTTACAAAGTGTAAATTAGATATTCATGTAATAATAAGTTTGGAGGAAAAATGTACTCACGCAATGAGGCCGCCCAGCCGCCTGCCACCAGGAGAGCTGTTGGCATTCACAGCACCCGCAGTGTCATCACTAGCTCCAGGCTCTAGAAAAGAAAAGGAGAAATAGAGGTTTAGCATATTTCTCAGTACCAAGTTCTAAATATTTTTCACATATTACATTTTCATCATATGTAAATTCCTTATAATTACACTGGCAAAAGTAAATGCTCTCACATACTGTATAACGTTACTCTGTTTTTTTGTTGTTTTTTTTTTGACAGCACCACAACATATTTCTCACAAGTAAAATAATATGGTAACGAAAGTAACAATACATTACCTCGGAACGACAATGTGTTCGAACGTGCAACAACTATGATTGTTTCCATATTTCACTAAGCATACCACTCAACAATATTCACCACATAAAATACACAACTGTATTGAACGCACTCTAAACAGTATATCAAACTGAATGTCAACGTTATCAGGTCTTTGTTCTAATACAATTTCTTCCAACTTTACTTCCCCCCCTCTGCTTGAGAAATAAGAAAGAAACTATGACGAACTTTGGACACCGGAATTAAGAATGATGACGTGTCTCGCAAACATTGTTCGCCAAGAAATGCCATCACGTTGCACCTCCGATAGGAAACTTATCTTATGTACTCTAAAATGTTCAAACGACAGTTATCTATTCTATATTACGGCACGACAAACACGCCGATAAATTCTGCGGAAATGTAACAGTTCACTTCTTGTATTACTAACCACATGATGCTATATTGTCCATATGTGTACATAATGTGTATTGCCACCACAGTTTACTCAGAAAGTACACTGGACTGGATATACGGAAGTAAGAAGAAATAAAAGCACAAAGTACAATATGTAGTGAATTTGTAGAGAAATAATAATACACGTGTTGAAGTAAATATAAACTGATAACTTGATTTTAAAGTCCACAATGCATAAAGATGATTTGAATGACTTCAAAGTGCATGAAATATACGACACTGATACTATCCAGAAGCACCAAACATCATTATTATTCTTGATCTTGATGGACGAATCTACGTTTTCGAGTCTTTTAATTAAGAGGCTCTTGGTCGACTCTTTAAGGATTGTTGAACGCTTACTCCGGATTTCATTATTACATATTTTATTTCACTAGAATATGGAAGCAATACTGTACGGTTGGGTAGAACCACTTTAGTAGCAAATAACGTCGGACCTTGGTCTGTGCATCGGATTCAAACCCGAGACTCGTCACAGTATAACTCACGTGCTCAAAACTAGCAACTTGAACTCTAAAATACTACATCTAGATAGTAATACTGGTAGAAGTAAGTGATCCAGATAAACAGAAGAAAGTGTTTTTCAGTTTGGATTACATAAACATTATAATTGCTCGAGAAGCTTCACTAGCTACACGATAATAATCAGCAAGGAAAATAGCGTGATGCTTTCAAAACAAAAAGCGATTATCGGCAATTTTCCATATTTAATAAACCGATTATACTTGTACATGAAAGCACTGCAAATTATTTTCTCCACAACCAGAAATTCCATAAGGATATCCGCTCGTGGTACAAGTGATGTCATTTTTGAGTGTAGGACAGTTTTTTCAGCCTTTTTATACTCACGGACCGGGAAGAAGCCGCTAAGTTAGAGGTTTGTTGGACGTTAAGAGGGGCCAACACATTTTCAGATTCTAGTTGTTTTGGAAAGGAAATGTAAACTATAATATCAATTTTGGACATCCGAAATCTACAAAATAAGTATTAAATAACTGAATGTATTAATCCTCCGAGGATCGGTTCAACAGTTTTGCGGACCGGCGGTTGAAAACCACTGGTGTAGGAGAAATATTCTTTCTTCAGTTATAGTTTGTAGAGTTACTTCCTGCGCCACTGATCGAATGCTATGATCCTAACTCCAAAGATGAGAACACAGCTTCCTGGTAGATACAATTTTGATTTATAACACATTACGAAAATATATGTTAGAAGAGAAAAGTGACCGTAAAACTAGACAGATAAACTTACATTTAATCTCTTAAGTTATGTGCTTGTTTGTTAGTTGCTTTGTAGATTGATAAACTTTACTAATGACGTGAAAAGGAATTCGATACACATGAAAAACAGAAATATATCTTTGCTTTTGTTTGAATATTTATTTTGCATCAACATTATATTCCTAAGTTCGATTTACAGTGTTTACTGCTACAATAAAAACAAATTGTTCAACAACTTTCTTGTGAGTAGAGACAATTTATTTCCGCTCCTCACTATACACAATCTACTCCTAGGGAGCTTCCCACTTTTATATGTAGGATCACTAACTACTTAAGAGATTGGCCGCAGACGTTCTACTTTCAGCAATTCACCACAGTTTAGTTTTCAGAAGCATTAAGGCGGACCACACAGAAAATCATGGAGGCAGTCCTGACTTACACAATTACAAACAAACATTATTAAGTGATGGAAGTCACTATCTGATTAAACGTTGTGCATCTTGCTTTTAGCAATGTTGTAATGTACATTCTAATTTCTCTTTTTAATTAACTTGTAACAAAATCAATGAGTCATGCTTAATCAAAACTATAATTATTTACTCTGAACTATAACTACTGAATACATAATCAGGTTGTATTTTGTATAAACTATTTGTTAATAATAATATCAGATAACTGTAAGTGACGGAAAACTGGATTTAATTGGATTCCGTACCAATTGTGTCTCCACCGGAACTTGAACCCGGAACTTCATGATTAAAAGGCGACGAGCGAAACAACTCAATCACCGGGAACACTGCACTATTAGAGATTGAAAATTAAGCAATAAGAAAATGCAGTACAACTTGGTTTTTCAACCTTATCTTCTGAACATTATCATTATCCCTCAACAATAACAGGAATAGTGCCAACCCTGTACTAAAATGTTACTAAGTAACTTATATAGTCTTTGTGTGACTGGGAAAAAAGGCATTTCGTTGTTCCACCCACTTGACGCGCAGCCAAGAATAGCAGCGCATAACACATCACACTTCACTTGGGTGAAATCGCCAGACAAGAAACGCATTCTTTGTCCTTTTTTTTTCTCGTATTAAAAAAAAGCCTACGTGAGAAGTCTTCTACTGCTATACCATTTGCTTGCGTCAAAACACTGCTTGGCGCCATCTCCTGATTATGGCGCTTTTGTTAAACATCACTCACTGGTAATTCAATTACTTCTCCAACTCAATCAGTGTGCAGAAAGTTTTGTACTCTTGGCTTCAATGAGTAAAAGAAAAAGAAAAATTGGCAAGCCTTTTTCAAGATAAGTCAGAACATGCAATTAAATAAATTGAGGTAGTTTCTTTGAATTTCTCACGCAAAACACGCTTCTGTAGTAAGTTCATATCACACTAATGTAATTTTATTTCGTTTTACTTTAGTTATAAACGCTTACATATACAAGTTAAAAGTTGTCTGTCTAGTTATTCAGACCCAGGTCGCGCTTGTCAGTAAATAATTTGTGGCAGGTTTTAAGTGAGAACTACTGTACGTGAACGGGCAAATTCCATTCTCATTCTCATCTGAAAAAGTTATTTATTCCCCGGATGTACGTGTAACCCACAATACTTGAACGTCGAGTGGGTTGCATCTAGGTTAGGCGATATGCAGTGGCACACTACGATTCATAGAAAGTGGCCGATGAGAAACTTTTATTAGTGCGAAAAATTACACAACATGGCAATAACGAATAAATGTACAAATGAAAATTATAAATAAACATTTTACATGTTGTTTCGCACCTATTTTGGATCCCTATTAACACATTCTTCAACTTTCTTCGCTTTGAAAAACTGTTCATCGTCCATTTTCTATGGATCTAAATATACACAGACAACGCTTTAAATTATAACTTTCGCATACAGTAACAATCAAGAACAACGTTATAATGCAGGCTGTCCAAATACAGAATATAAAAGTCATCTAGGCGACTGGCGTGACTTAGTGGTAGAGCGCTCATTTCTGATGCGTGGGGGTCCTCGGTTTAATCCAGGCTCGTGCCATGTGGGCTTTGTGTTGGACAAACACCACGTACGTGGGTTTTCTCGGGGTGCTCCAGTTTCCTCCCATTCTTCATTCCACCAATTATTCCATCGACATCCATCCGGCCTGAGCCAAAGTTGGCTACAGACTTTCTTTGTAATATTTCTTTTTGGCAGTTTAGTTTCTTTTACTGTTTGAGATGGCTATAACTATGGTGTAAAGTTATTTTATATGTTCACGAGTTGGTAGACAAGAACATATTGTGACATATAGGGTGTGTAAGTTAAACTGTAACTGGAATTTTGATATTCATATATTGAAGCGGCGAGAGGCGGTTGTCTTGTTGATGTTATTATGTATGTAATATTACGAGTCAGCTTGGGATAATTTTCTTCATTGTTTTATATTTCCTATTCTTTTTATAACTTAACGTAAGCACCTATGCTTTTGTCTCTCGTGCGCTTATAAGGGATTTTGGTACCGGATTTGACTATTGGGTAGATTGGCATTAAATAACATCAACTGAAAGCCACATCTCGCATATTTCATGAAAAACTGCGGTTACGAATGTTCATAGCATCTTATTTTGTGTTAGAAGTAATGCCAAGAATAACCACATCTTAAAATTTCAAAAATTCGCAGATACAGAAGGGTTTCTTTCATACTTAAGCACCGGTATATGCATTCTATTTTGAAATCTACAATATACACAGATCTACAATATTTATATATATATATAAAAAAAACTCCACCCTCAAAGAAGTACTATTAGGTCTTCATACGTATACGCAAGAAAATACACTTGCATACAATCAATGATTTAAGGTGTTTCTGTAGATAGTATAGTTGTCGAGGGTAAGCAGGAAATCTATTGGGAAACTATATATGCGATTAAATTTCTTGGTTAAGATGAAATGAATTGCATGGACGGTAATAACACTACGGCTTACGCCTGTCCCGATACATATCTTGAACTGAGACCACTACATAAAAAGGTCTTAAACACGAGATCTAACATGCTTCCTTCTCCCCAAACGTTAGAACGACTTAAGACCTTATTCAGAAACACCAGGAAAAATTAGTACTTATGGTGCCACGGAATTGTAGACTTTAACACTTCCTTTCTGATGTGTTGTGTGCGTGTTTGGAAGACACGTGCTGAATTTTAAGATCTGAAATTTCACTCCATCGATATTTTAACAGGATACATTCTAATACGTTGTACTGACTGAATTGTTATTAACGTCCTAAACGAGCTGGTAAGCTTCAAAGGACGGGACCTACAGTTCAGCGTGGGCTCCGAACCACTTGTGTTTCCACTGGCAATCGAACCAGGGATCCCTTGATTACACGGCAGGAAGCATTACCACTCACCCACAGGGGACACTCTCTAATACGTTGTATCGTACCAAGAACAATGTTACAAAAGTTACCAAGGTCGCTGAGTATTGTAATTTAACCATAACTCTGACTTCCATCTTTCCATTGAACGACCTTGAAGCTCGATCTTCTCGCAAACTGAGTGAGTTAAATTTCATGTTTACTAAAACCTATTCTTTCCTTGTCCAATTTCAAACAATCTCATCACAAAAAGGGAAAGTAATAAGTCACCTCCATTATATTATGTTAATTTACTATATTTTTAAGAGGAGAATAAGGGCAGCTCAGTTATTCATCGCAACATATGTAACTAGTGGTGTCATGAAAAACAGTAAATAAAATAACTTTTTAATACAGTAGCCACATGCAACCTTATGATTTAGACAAAGGTATTTTGGCATTTTGCTCTCAACCAAAGTTCGCGAAATCTCGAACTACCTATTATATTTCTATTACGTCAAGAAAAAGGCGGAGGAAAATAAAATTATTCTAAATCACACGTTAAGTATTCGTTTTCACTTATAATAAGCATAAACAATGTATCAGCACATGATGTATCATTTAAGTTTATTCTAAGATGCTCTGCGAATACGAAAATATCTGCGACTCTATTTTTGGAACTATTATTTTGTTGACCAAAAGTTACAATGTTTGTTCTCCTTTTTCTCCTTCATCCAATTCGTTCTTCTTCTTCTTTTAGAAATACTTCTATCAAGAAACTAACATACAATAAATAGCTTACACTTCCTCCGCATCAGGCTGAATACAGCACGCCGTAGGAGGAGAAACCTCATAAAATGGCCGAGTGCCGCGCAGATCAAAAGGGCCACTTAAATGTGCAATGCGCCAATTCTGTGTTATATGGCACATTTAATAGTCAACACCAAACGCTAGAAGAAATACACTGAAGGATTTTACGAAGAAAAACGACAATTGCTACTGTCTTCAAGGGAAAAAAGCAAAATGAAAACAATTTTAAGGACTGAATAAAAAGGTAAGTTGCTTTAATAAAAGTCTGTTGAAAGACGTAGAAATCCTCTACAATGTGACTCCATTCCATTTCTGCAGCCACATGCAATTGGACTTGATTCATTTCTGCACGAATACAGATTCGTAATGTGAGTACTCTCTGTGCATTCTACTTATCCCTGAACCTTCAACACTATCCATTGTAGTAGTAGTAAAGGAAGGAACCAGTCCTAATCAGTTTCATAAAATACCTTCCCGATATTAGTTTTAAAAAATTCAGGGAGAAAAAATAAACAGTAAATGACAAATTGTAAGTGCCGATACGTATTACACTCGAAGAATTTTCGACGTTATTTTCAGGTAAAACTGATCCAGACGCAAGATTCGAAAAGTGAGGTCAAAGAAACTCCCTACTGCAATTTCGCCCTATAAAGTATAAATATGTTAATACCGGTAGCGATTCGTGGCATAGACGAATGAAGACCCTAACCTCCCCATGTTATATTTATTTGTATCTTACCTAGCGTCCGTGGTGCAGTGGTTACAATCGTTGACTTCGGATAAGAACTGTGTAGACCGTGCGAGTTTTGAGTCTCGCTCAGTGCCCCACCAGGTGAATAGCGGAATGGTACCTA
>JAGDQP010013532.1:29879-47568 GCA_022664845.1 Lepisma saccharinum
GTATATTTCAAGGATGGGTGCTCAGCAACTTCAGACTGATAATGGTGAGGCTTCCAGCTAAGCTGGAGGCCATCCTCACTGAAGTTTTCCGAAGTTTTGATCAGTTGTACCAGTCGCACCGGGCTGCTTACGCCATTGTTGCCCACGAAAAAGTGATAACCGGGGAACGTCATGTTTCGTACGTGACGGGTTTACGCCTACGTGTTCAGCCAATAAACGGAAAATTATTTTAAAAAGACAAAATAGTAACAGTGTTAAAAGGAGAAATTACATGTTATTCTCCAGGAGGTTACATTAACTGATCAACAGTGAAAATCAAGACCGAATATTAATCATAATTACGTAAATCAGAAAGAAATAACTATTTTCCAAATATTTTAAATTACAGTGGATTTGTTTAGATCACGGATCATTAAATTTACGCAATAGCTTGAATAGTAAATCTAAAGACGCTCTGAAAATTATAAAATGATGACAAACAGAAATGATGAAAACAGAAATTTCGTAGCATCAGCGCTAACACAGAAGTTATAAGAAACCATAATAAAAATTGCCTGTATGGGAGCACAAAATTCCGCTAATGCTAAATGAACTACTCCGCTAATACTACATGATAATGAATCCATATGTTATATGTATTGTAAGAAAGAAGTCTATATGATGGTTTCTTTTCACTTTTAAAAAAAGAGAGCAAATGCCCCATTGTTTTGGCTTGCGAGGAACTATGATCACAGCCGTAGATTTTTCTCTTGCTGTCCGAAAGAGAAAACAAGTTCTTTCTTCCATATTTTCCAACTTCTTGTTATGTAGTTACCATAACTACATCTTCTACGATCTTCGACATTTTTCTCACGTAACATTATTCATACGAACCAGGGCTCGAAATGAACCGAAATGCCGATCTGGTTCGTAAAAATCTGGAACCTTCGTGCTTCGGCTCGTCAATATGGTAATCATAGGCAAAAAAAAAAAATAAAGAGAGAATAGCATGTTAACGAAGGTAAAGCGTTCCGTTTGGTGAAAATTTCCAGTTCGAGCCCTGATACAAACTATTTTGCTTATTACTAGTTCAGAGTTGTATCTTGATTATAAAAGCACTTCTACGTCTGGTTATTCACGTGGCGTGTTGCCGACGAGACGAGACTTAGGCTGTCTCGTCTAGAAAATATCTTGTCCAGAGTGTCTCGTCTCGAAAACATGTATACTTTGCATTACGAGAGCTCTCTCGTCTCGTTTTCTATAGTCATTTCTCTATCTCGTCTCGTCTCGTGACAACACTACGTGCAACATCTTTACACTTCCCTATCATCACTAGGCCACTTCCAACTCATCACCTGAGAGTAGGATGGTAAGTAACTTTAAGAATAGGTAGTGTAGGCCGGTAGGTAAGCCATCGGAGCAGCTACGAAGAGATGCTTTAACAGAACAAGGTTGGTAGCAAAAATATAAACACAGAGTATAATGATTGAAGCAGTAAGACCGGGAAAGTGGAATAAAACAGTAAACTGCGTAGCGGATGTGCTGTAGAGTCAAATACATGTTTAAAAACAACCATATTTATCATGTTTGGAAGTCTGTACAATTAACAGAAAATCATTTGTAACAAAAATAAACGAAGTTACTAAAAGACACTCTGATCTTATATTGAGAAAAGGGAAGTTTCAAATTTACACACACTTTCTTTTATTGAGGGATAGGTATCCCACTCTAAAAGAACCTATATATCTCAATGGTTTTATTACATACGGAGGTGAACCATAGGCTAGGGAAAAACAAGATCGAAGGCATATGGTAATTATGAGCAATTTTGGTAATCTAAGTATGTTAAACATAAAATACCAGCGGTGCAAATGTCCCACATCCTTGGACCTACACTGGTGGAATTGAATTTTATTTATAGCCTTTCGGCATATAAGGCTCAGGCCAGGATAGGGGAGGGGAAAGGATGCGGGAAGGTATCGGCTAGGGCCTAAGTTGAAGGTACCATCCCAGCATTTGCCTGGTGTGACAGAGAAACCTTGGAAAAACCTCAGTCAGTATGGTCGGCTACTGGGATTGAACCCACGACCTCCAGAATGCTACGCCAACGCTCTACCACTAAGCTACGGCGGCTCGGTTACACTGGTGAATAAATCAAAAACTTTATCTAAACATTTTTTGTGTTCGTGGCGTCAATTGCATTATACAACAATATAATGATAAAACGACAAATTTAACTGTAAAAGATTTATACTGAATCCAAACAAATTACGTTAACTATCACAACAATGAGATCACTTTCTGTGAACAACGTTTTAACACGTTTCTCGATATATGAACATTACACAAATTTTAGGCGTTTTATGATGTTAAATTCGACAATAAGTTAAATTTCACTATCAAAAAATAATGGACTCAAAAATAGTTTAAGAGAATGCAACAAACTACAATTTATTAATTTACTTTTAAATCTTTCAATTCACGATTGACAACGAACGTTATTCTTTAACATAATTATATAAAATTTAACATGAAATAAATATACATGATTAAACGTGTAAACGTTTAACGACCTTAATTTTCTAAAAATTGTTTTAAAAATAAAACAACTGCGTATCATAGAACAAGACAAGCCAAGGTTAGGAAAATAAGACTTGATTCTTACTTTTGACGTAATAGCAATAAAAAATGTACCTGAATATACTGTCTACCATTTAGTTTTAAAGCGAGGATTTACGTAGTATTACTATTTGTTTTCAGAAAAATAAACTTGTAAAATCCAAGATTTCAATATTTTAAATTACGCTGAAAATGTAGACTATGTCACGATTATTATATCGAGACGACTTTAATTATTATAAGTTGTATTCACATCTTATAGTAAGACTGTGCACATTTTATAAGTAATATTCTATAGTAAGAGTATGTTATGAGTAACATCTTATAGTAAGACTGGCACATGTTATAAGTACCACTGCCACAGAAGGAAAGAGAGGTGACAAATGATAGAGGTATATTCGAAGCTTTGTTGGTTCTACAATTGTAACAATTCACAGGCCAATACAGTCATTTGCACATAAAAAAAAGCCTTCCTCAACATTGAATAAAATTTAAATGAACACTACAATGAGCTACTATAGAAGTAAAATGTATTTTTAAAGCTTACCATTGGCCTCCGAACAAAAGGACAGAAAAAAATGAACCAGACTATGAAAGCTTCAAGCAACAAGTGTTGACAAAGAAGCAGTAGATCCTGTAAGAGCTGTAAACTATCAGTCCACTTTGTAAAGGATCAATTAGCCAGAACTTAATCGAATATAATTGACAAGAACATTTTATTGCCAACATCGGCTTTTCGAAGAACAATAGCAAAACACATCATAAACAGGTAACGATTTACTTGCACCACAATATCGACGTGACAGTATTTAAAAAGTGAACAAAGACATAATTACCGTTCTGACAAACTGATGTGTTTTTAAAAAATAAAAGCTTAATTACTCCTTAACCTCCGACATTTGTTACTTATGCCGAGTATAAGATATTTGATTGTAGACCTCCATCACATCAAAAGATAAAAAATTCCCTTTTTATAGGCTGTGTTGGTGTGCGTTCTTTAACTGTTGTTTTGATGCCAGATTTAAGGAGAAAAAGAAGTACGACATTTTTCTTTTATTTCAGCACGATATTTTACAGTTGGCAGTCTGTAAATTATTCACGTCCGCGTAGTTTACTGTTTACGATCCAAGATAAAAGTGAAACACACATACAACGCTTATTCTCGACTTAACGTAACAACGTATCCTTAAAAATGGAATACTGAGATTTTCAGTGAAGTCTAGACTATATGCTACGATTTTGATGCTTTGAACACATTTTTGCACAATATACAAGAGAGTTTAATGAAGCGCAACCATTCCACAGATCTCTAGCTGTTGACAATAACTTTCCTCATGTTAATTTCCCGTCAAAATACAGCATTTTTTAAAGCAAAGACAATTGTTACTTTTCAACATGCGGAGAAACAAAATTTGGTGCTTATTTGGTATTTCACGCTCACTTCAAACTACAGATTTATAACAATATTTGTGTTACGGTATTCTCTTTTCCTAATTGTTAAAAATCAAAATTGCTTTCTGAAACGTGTGGCAATTAAGGTCCATTAATTTCATTCCTCCTCCCCCACATACATCCAATCTCCTTACTCACGCACTTTAGGAATTCACTACTTCTGATAACAAATCCTACTACGAGATTCCTGATTTGGTTTCTTTAATGCTGTGTAATGATGATGTAAGAGTGAAACTAAGAGCTCTTCTGAGTTTGACAACAGTCATGAGGATCTTTTACGCTGTACTTTTCTTACTACTTAACTGGTATAAGAGGCGCCTTATTTCGTTTTACTTATTGATAACGTTTTACTATATTTTTGTTGTTTATTATTAAAAAGAAGGAACTCATAAACATTACCACGTATTACTTAAATTAAATATCTACGCAAAAATACTGAGCTTCCAAGGACAGGAAAACTCCGGTTTAACGAGATATTAGCATGCTCGATTTCTATGCGTGTGGTCACGGGTTCAAGTCCCGTCGGATTCATTGAGTAAAATTGTTTGGAATCTATTTTATAAAAATATGTAGATCCTATCCTCAGAAGCGCGCTAGGTCCTGAGGACAATAATAATTTAATAAAGCTAAACACGGAAGTTGTAGTTCTTATTAAAATGGGGTCTGAACCAGGAACTACACGCCGAGAAAGCCAGTGTGCTACAATAAATTTATTGTACGGCAATAATCTGCTTCATAAATGTTTTTTCCATAGAAACTACTACTAACTCTAAAACTTACATAAACGAATTCAGTAAATGTTTTCTTTCTTTTTTATTCAACTTCCACGACGTTTCGTTTATAACTTTCGGTTTATACAGCTACCTTGCAAGAACACTCAATATTTGACCATTGTTTACTTGTAATTTACTACTTTACGCAAATTAGATGCGCGTTATTTTATTTGTTTTCGTTATTTTTCTACAATTTTAACAATACGTGACCCTAATTATATATATAGTTAGCAACATATTTTGTTTTTTCGTTTGGAAGTTTTGATTATAGTAAATATACCCGATATCCAAGTAAATGGATCTATAATGAATGGAACAAAATGAAAATATGTTTAATCCGTGTTTTAAAACTTTCACAATGTATGTCTAACATTATAATGATGAAACTTTCCGAAAACATCGTTGTGTGCTTTTGAACAAAGCATAAAGCAAAACCAGGATGTTCCATCAACAGTATGAAAATATGAGGCTACTTCGTGATTGGTCCATCCATGTTTCATCCTTAACAAGTTACTTTTACAGCTTATTTCTGCATTCCTATTATCTACTTTCTCGAATCATATTTTTGTCTGGAACAAGTCAAAAACATTTTTACGTCTTGCGATGGAGGTAGAGTACCAATAACCCTGATTGAGATACTCTCAAGTCTCACCAAGAAAAGACCATGTTTTCCCTCCTTTCACATTTTACAGCGTTAAAAAATAGAACTATCTTCTATCATGAACAGGTATAGGGATAAAGAATGTAAATTTAACCAAGAATAAAGAATACCGAAACGAAAAATACATTGACTATAATAGGGAAGTATATGGGAACAATATTATTACAACCAGACTGACAAATAGATGATGGTACAAGAAAAACATGTCGTTAGAAATTCCGTTGATTTCTACTCCTTCCTGTAACGTCGACAATTGACGTCACGCGGCCACTTCGTCTTTTGTTTATATTCATCCTGGATCCAAGTTGGCTGTGTCTATGAATAGAACAACTAGGCTTTGTAATAGCACAGTAGCACGATCAGCGTCTAGTAATGAGTGACAGAATAAACGAAACATTGCCAAAAAAAAATCCCCAACAGCTGATGTCAACAGAACGAGTCCTGTCCATTTATACCTCCACTGTCATCTGCTGTTCTTTCCTGTGTCGACCAACTTCACTATTTTAGGCATCTCAAATCTGTAACAACAATTTCTTCTACTTCTTCGTTCTTTTGCTTTCGTTTATCTTTGCACTCTTTGTTGCGTCCCAGTTGTATTTTTTTGTAATATTCATTTTACAGGCGAGACTGTTAACACTATAATACGTTAAGGCGAGACTGTTAACACTATAGTATGTTAAAAGTCCAGTTTTGTTGCAATTTTTAAATTCTAGGTTTAGCAAATTTGTTACAAAAGTATGCGCCATCGTGAATCTTTTCATGTGCATCCAAGGGTGACTTAGCAATGTGCTAACAGGGTTTTGTACACAAAATAATCAAGAAGAAGAATACACAATATTCTGTTTCAGGACAATCATGGGCGTTTTTGGAATGAAATCATGCGAAAATCGAAAGCATCACAGGGGAACCATTCTATTCAATAAGATGTACTATTATTCATAATAATTGAACTCGGGTTTATTTAAGCTTTATTTCTTGACTTCACTGCTACTCAGGCAGGATTCCTCAAGTTGAAGGACTTCTATGATTTTCGTGGAATTGATTAGGAACGCTACCAAGACCTCTAACGTATCATCAAGTGAAAGAATGTCCAGTATGAACGAGTATCTACTGCATTGCTCAAAAATCGAATCTCACTAGCGAGCTTTTTCATAAAAACATACCGTATTCGAACTCAATGAAAATAGTGTTCTAAGTCGAAGATTTAGACTAGGTCAAACTAAAGAATCTTGAAAGTACGCCGGTTTTATTGAAACTGGCAGTCATAGAATGCTTTGAAACAATTTAACAAATGAGCACCAAAGTTTCACCAAACAGGGAACCGAATATACTTATTCTGGAGAAGTTCGACCTTTAACATAATGCAACGAAAATACCGAAATTAAAATACTGCTGAATTAGAAGTTAGTAAGTCTTCATTTAGTATTAGTTTCATCTATAATAATGATACTATCTGAAATTACACAAATTTCTCGAAAACGCGTCTCAAAAAACGATACTAATATATCGTGTACTCTAGGTGTATAGTTTCTGGGAAACTGTTCAAGGGCTGTTTCAAAGTCCAACAATTAGATATTTAACTTTAACCTTTCGACTTCAAAACACACCACTTTCTAAGTGATCTTGTGATATGTTTAATTTGTCGCTTATTCTTGTCTACAGAATATGCTGACGAAACTTTCGGCACATGCCTCTTTTGAACACATTATAAAAATAAACTTGCATACAATGAAATGTCTCCGCAAAGAATATAATAGCTATAAATTCTTAAAGGACAAATAATATACCACGACTAAATACGCGTTTTTGTATGCTTTCTCTATCTGGAACTATTTTTCGAGTTTTCGGCACACAGGGAGACGAACCTGTAATTGAATACATGTGCCGAAAAACAGTCTAGGCCACAAAAATCATGATTTTTTTTTTTTAGAAAAAATAAGGGTAAATATGTAAACTATACTGTTTCCAAAATAAAAACATTTTTATGTTCGTATACTGTCCCTCCATAATTCGCCAGGAAAAAATATCGTTGGTTATGAATTTGAATTTTATTTATGGTCTTTAGGCATCTAAGGCTCAGGTCGAATCGTTGGTTATGGTTTACATATTTAACCACATTTTCTTACAATTACAGAATTTTGTGGATTGGACTGTTTTTCGCCGCACGTATTCATTATTTCATCTGTTTAAGTGTATTCTATAGCCCATTAAGTTTTCACAATCAAATAGGCCTGTATTAAAAACTGTTTCCGTCCCCATACACGAAGAATAATTATTGCGGAGTATCTTCTGAAAATGTCCAACGACCCCAAGCACCAGAGGTGAGCGCTCTACCGTTGAACCACCTGATGCAAATTCATGTCCTAAATAGATTTTACCCTGTATACGTAACATTGCTGCAAATTTTATTTTCTTGGTTTATAGAGATTACAAAAGATTATTCTAAGTTAACTTCTTTATCGGTTGATAAAGTTTCTACACTAAAATTGATTATTTACGCCCACGACTTGAAGGTCCCGTGTTCGAATCTCGGAAGGGCATGGGTGTCTTTTAACTAGAACGTGACAGGCGTAAGTCACCAGTTACCAGACTGGCTCATGTAAAATCATGTTTACTAAGCTTTGTTCCAAAAATACACGCCACATTCAAACAAATGCTACTCAGAGGTGAATAGTGTTTTTCTGAAGAAGCTGGTGACAACACAAACTGTTACATTGGTTGTACTATGTGTTTTTATAATAAAGTTTAGTGTAATAGCCTTGTCAGCCTATTTTAATATTAAGGTATGGATACAATACTTCCAACGTCGTTGCATTCATGGACGATTATTATTCATACTGTACACTCAAATTGTTTCGGATCCGCTTTCCCCTCCCCACTTCGTTCAGTACATAAACTTATTACCCCCTCCCTCTTTTAGTAACAAATAAGACACGCCCTGTTTTAGATATAAAACTTGATGTAAAACCTTAAATAACATCAAATGTCTTTATCTCACGTTTTAGCTGAGAAGTTTTACGGAATCTTTGTATCGCGCTATCTCACTCAGCCAGTCGCTCTCCCTCTCTCAAATACGCATATCACAAAATAAAAACCAACACAAAAAAGACTCAATTTGTTAGCAAAGATAAATAAAGAGCAACTCAGCTTTAGTTGACATTACATATAGATCCACCTTTAACTTCCCAACACATAAAGTCAGTTGACAAAAATACCTATCGTATTAATAATATATATGTCAATTCTTACTTTGGGCCTTTCCTTCTAACCTTTATTTAAATGCTCCCCAGTTAGCAACGTGAAACAAGGCTGGTCTGGCATCGGTGAGGCACAAAAGTGCCGCTTACGCACGACGACCTTCAACCATTTAGCAAGTACATCACTCGTCTCGCGAAAAGATACGACTGGCGACCTTCATACCACAGGGACTCACTCGGTTTCTATTTCAAGGCAGCCTTCCAACTAGACATAAGAATGTGAAGATATCATAATACAACACTGGACACACGTTTTAGGCCAATGCCGCTTCTCAGATTTGTTCGAAGGAGGCATGCAATAAACAGATCGAATAGGCACTGATTGAACCTCATTTGAGGTGAAGATCAAGTCACATGTGTTATTCGTTAAAGGTCACTGTTGTGCTATGTAATGCTCCATACTTGGAGCTGTTGGACGTACACACGGATTTACAGAAAATGGCCTATGGGTGCACTTTTTACGTCCGACATTTGTTTTTATTATTACACTACAGCAACAGCAAACCAATATTCGACACAGATTTGATATTAACACTACACACGTTGTATATCCAACATATATAAATTCGGTGTTGCCAAATTGTGTGAATTTCGGACTCAGGGAAGACTTTAGCGGCCATTTTTTATGAACGTGAGAGTACACCACGAAAGATGAACCCAATAATTTTCGGGACGGTGGTAAGGAAGGGTTTCAGTTGAAGAACAGCCGCGAGAAATGTTTAATTGACACTATTTCATACTCATGCAAATCAAATGTTTCAGGGCGTATATAGTTTTGTCACTCCTTTCTCGCGAGAGGAACTTTTCATCACTATTACAGTTGGGACAGAACATGATGAAGATAATTATTTTTTATTAACATTACTAATACTTAAAATAATAATTTTGGGAATTCCTAACAAATTAATTGTAAATTTAGTAACAATAAAATTATAAGGGAAAAAGCTAACAGTTTAAACTGACTTTTGGCTATCTAGTCTAGTCCAATTCTCCATTTATTTTCAATCCCGATCTAAAAGAGCCAATTGGATGCATTATTTTCTTCAGTTTATTTTCTTTACACGGGATGAATGTGAAAGGAACAGAACAGCTTTGTACGTTGATTCGTAATGTAGTCAAACAGCAACGACTAGACTAAAAAAAAAAAATGTTTGGTGACCATACAAAACATGAAACGCGCAAGTACGTATGTAATAATTGCATAGAAATGGAGCTAAATACTTCCGTGTTCAGCTTCATAAAAAGTCATCCAATTCAAGATTTACTCCGAACTTGGTTAAACCTGCGATCATTTGTCAAAGGAATAAAACCTGTCTTTCAACCATTAGAGAAAAGAAAACTTTTTTACGTTCATGATCAAGAGAATCCGAAGATAAGTGAATAAGGTTTGTTTCATATGCTTTCTCTTTGCCGATGATTCATTCGACCGGTGCAGTCCCAGAACGAGTTTACGTCACCACAACAACACAACAAGAGTCCCGAACCACTCTCCCAGAAAAGGAGAAAAGTCACTGCATGGCGCCACAGAGACCTGAATAAATAATAGCGTCCATCAAAATCCTCCTCCATAATTTCATGGACATGAGTTTACAAGCCCTACTTGTACTAGTAACAGTAGTCTGCAGAATTTCTCAAGGGATTTTACCACAGACACATATATTTTAGAGTGACTTTCGAGAATCTATTTGGTGTCAGGACACTCAAACAACAATACAGCCTTGATTGTCACCTGGGATAACACATACCGGTAAAACTTCTAAAAAACTTGGCAGTGCACTCTATTCAGTATAACATTACGCCCTGAACTGAGCGACTGTGGCTCAGTTCGTAGAGGCTGGCACCGACCGAAGTAGTCATGTGGGATGAGGCATTTGACCAGTGTCTCCAACTCGCTGGTTCGAATTCCGCATGGGGCATGGATGTTTGTGGATTTTAACAAGTGATGTACTAATTTAATCGTGACGAGCCGAAGTCAAAGTTACTAGAATGGCCCATACAACATAAGCTTACTAAATACAACAGTTTTATCGTAGAGGTTGGTTTCGTGTTGTAATGAACTCAGCGGATAGTAATTCTAACAGATTTTTACAGGGTTTCTTCTAAGTCACAACACGGTAATGCCGGGTTCATACCTTGCAACTAGGTCCTAGCTCACTTTCTTCTCACATCCTTCTTCCATACTCTATTTTGATCTGAGCGAAATATGTCTAAAGACCATAGTTGATTAGTAGACTTCCAATTTTCTTTTAAATTGTAAAATAAGAAAGAGTTTACTCAATATAGTTGTTTCCTTGATTTTTTTTTTTTTTAATTATTGATGGGATCTCATTATTGAAATCTCAATAGATTTGCACTGTAATCTCGAGGAAATGAAAGAATGTAACTCTACTTTCCAAAGACGATCTCCTTTAAGTATTTCTATTTTTTAATTGACTTAAAAAAATACCAAGTTTCAATTTGAACTGTACGTTTCTCTTTGTCCGTCCACTGTCCAGGCATAACGTTTGACGAGAATGCGCCCATTTTAACGAAACCTTTTCCATTTTGCAGTAGAAAAGGGTATGCAGAACAGGTAAGAACTCAATTTTAACAAATTTGAACCTGAGATCCCTAAAGGTATTAAAATAAAATCAATTTCAGCAACTTCATTTTTACATTGATTGTAAGTATCCTGAAAAATAGACATCCCAAATGACATCCAAGAATGGCAGTGTTACTCACATCCAAGGATAATTATACCCAAGACTTAACTGGCGATTTCACAAACCTTTGTTTAGAATTTAACGAATCGTTCGTTAACGAATTCAATATATTTCAAAGGTCTTAATGTTACTTAACTATCCGTTAATTCTAACGATGAATGATGAAACCCATTTGCTAGTTGATTCGTTAACTGACTTTAAAAAATAATTAAAAAAGGATTTATAAAATAAACACGCTTTTTTAATTAATTTTATTTATGTGTAATATATGAATATTAAACGTCCTGCGAGATAGGCAACCCAAACATCACACAATAGATGCGGCGTTGCGTGCATTTAAGGATAATTTCCAATTATTTAATGAATTAATTACAGTTAACTGGATTATTCTGTCGTATATCTAATGACTGAATATTGTATTGTCATCCGAGGCAAGCAAGTTTACAAAACTTCAAAGAAATCGGATGATGGGAAGTGAGTTAAAAATCAATTACAAGATTTGTACCAGAGATGATTACAGAGCAAGTTAATATAAAGCGTGTAAAAAGAATGTGGGCTTGCGGTTATTCCTTTACATCAATTTTCAATTGAATTTTCACAAATATCGTTACATGTGAACCCCCTGCGCACACCAGCATGACCACTAGCCTGCCTTATCGCTCAGACTTCAAGATTTTTGAATTGTTACATATCAGGAAATATTTAATTACGGAGTAACTTTTTTCCTTTTTAGTGCCGTTTTGGAAGACAGTCCATGTTTATTGTTTTTTAAGAATTTATTTATGGCCTTTAGACATCTCAGGCTCATGCCGGCATAGGGTGGGAGAGAGGATGTAGGAAGGCAGTCGGCCAGGGCCTAGTTAGTTGGTACCATCTCAGCATTTCCTTGGTGTGACAAAAAATCCTAGAAAAAACCTCCGTCAGGATGGGCGGCCACTGGGATCATTCACAAGACCTTCCGATTGCTAAGCGAACGCCCTACCAACTGAGCTACGGTCGCTCGGTTTTTGTTTATTGTTCTTAAAAAGTTTATTTAGGCCACTACATCATAAACTTCTTCCTATTCTTTTCTGGATTCCAGACAGAAAAGGGAGATGAAAAGAATAACTACGTAAACACTTCATTCAAGTTATGTAGAGATTCCCTCTTCTAGTCGTTATATCCCGTTACCATTTCCAAAATAGGAGGTGCTTGCAATCAAGTTATTCATAGTCTATCTAACACAGCAGAACCCTGTTTGCCTTACTAACAACACTGTAATACACAGAGACTCTAATATGGGGGACGCAGATACGAGAATATCCGATACAAAATTAAGCAGTTTTCAGTCACTGAAACTCAGGAAATGCAAGACTAACATAAGTTAATGAAATGAGGCTACTGAATTTCTGTTGGAATCATATTCGTCAATGTAAACAGCTATGTTAGTTTTCATACTCACTACCTAGTAGCTTTTCGAACCTTATATGTATCATACAAAGATCAAAGCAATTAGTTTACAATAATGATTACAGGAAAAGACCAAAGTGCATTTCACAAATATTAGGGGACATAAGTTAATATAAACATATTGAAGTTAGTCTCCATATGGCGAATTCAAGAGGAGAAAGTTGCGATTAAGAGGCGAATGATAACAGTAAGACCTACGAATAGCAGTGACAGAACATCTATAACGTTGATACATTAACTGCGATCGATAAGATAAAGATAAAATGAATTGTATGGGCGGTAACAGCACTATGGCTTACGCCCGTCCCGAAACTGCGATCGAGTTCGAAGAGGAAGAGATATGAAGTATTAACAAATTTCACACGCATCTTCGGCTGAAGAAAACTTATTTTAAAGGACTATCTTATAACCCAAGCAATGCGAAGAATCAAACGCCTGACTGCTCAAGTCAAACGTTACAATGATTCATCAATATGATTCACGCCGACTGCTTGCTACACATCGGTACAGACGAGAAAATTTGGTTGTATCAATGTGCTTTCCAAATGGAATTTGGGTACTGTTCTTAATGAGTCCGCCCATAGTAGAAAGTGTATTTGTTCTGTCGAACGATATCTTGACCGTCCCATCGGACTCCTTGTATCGCTACAATGCCCATTCCCTAATTCTCAGTTTTACGTACGACCGCCTGAAGTGCGTCCGTTTTGTATAAAGTTCGTACGATCCTACTCTAAGATCTTCCTTAATCCTGCTCTTCGAGCTCCATGAAGCAGTCCCCACCCGTAAAACCGAAAGGAGGATTAGTTCATTCCTGAAGAATTAATGGAACCAACGTATTTACTGTTTGTTCACATGATTTAGCGTTCAGCTCTACGACCTCACAGTAAAGACAAATGTCTAAGGTAATATTCTATCTATCTCTAAGCCTTGTCCTCAGTTATGCCAGGCAATACCGTGATTGTACCTTTTGCCTAAGCGCTGGCCAACTACCATCCAAATCCTCTTCCCCACGCTATTACTAACTGCAAGTAATAATCCTTCCCTTCTTCACCTCTACTAACTGCAAGGCAGCAGTACTGGATTTGGCCCTACCGGTATATATCCGGTACCCACCATATCTGGTTGGCACTCCCAATTTCCCACTTACGAAACTTGGAAAATCTTCACCGATGGTACCGAACATCATTTTACTGCATCTACCCACTGAACGCATGTAAGTTTACATTTACTGAGCACTTTCTGTAAAATTATTCGCTGAAACAAATTACAATTCGAATCTATGTAACCATCTTCGCTGTCTTCAAATAGAAACAGACGACAATGCTTTCCGCAAGTGATTGAAAATGATGGAACATGTTACAAAGAGACTAAATGGACATGATCTGTTTCACATAATAAAAATAACATGATTTGTTTCAGAAAGACACTTTTCAGCGCATCTGCTTGCATTACACGACCCTAACTTAATTTCTCAAAAATATTCTGCAAAGGACGAACAGGACGAAAGTATTTTAAAGAATGAATTTCCCAAGAAACTATTCAAAAATAGAAGCTCCAAGTACGATGCACGGCGATATCATCATCTAGCACATAATGGCAGAACTGACATCCCACTGGTTCGTAGTTTGTGCCAAAGGCGTTGCGTTGCAGCGGTGAGTGATATGGCTATTCTCCGTTTCCGTTTTACATCATACTTCTCCAAGTGCTTCTGTCCAAGAAACAAAAGCAATCTGTTCCAGTTATGAAACTTAGTTCTGATCCAAAGAATTTAGTCCACAAAGTGTACGCACATTTTAATCAAAAAACGCTAATCAATGGGAAATCACCTCATAATGGAAGTTGCAATACAATTTATCTATCAATCATAATTTGGAAGCAAACTACCTAAAAGAAAGTATTGTGACGAGGAAAAGAGAACGGATAATATCCACAAGGCTGTGATGTCTTTCTTGTGTCACAAAATTAACTGTCTACTGATCTCTTTAAAACTCTGAAGAAGGAAGAGTCAAGATAGGGTATACAGCTAACTAGTTAATAGAAATCAATTGGCATATATACTTAGTAACAGAACACTATTACTGGGGTAACTTTGGGCACTAAAAATTTATTTCTTACTTTTAGTATGCGTCATACGAAGTTAAAAATTTTATCTCATATACAATTTTTTAAATATATTTTGCAATAGCGTTATTGGTAGTTCTGAACCTATGGGTCAAATTCAAGAATATAAATCCCATACAGGTCCACATAAAGTTGCCCTGGAAAAGAGGGCAAAATGCTTTCTGGCCTCATGACTGGAGTATTCTATTTGTACAAGCAGCACTAAAACATCAAATCGTCTCCATTCATTTGATGGCTAAATCATAAAAATCGGTTAATAGATACCAGGATTATTCATAATTTTCATTCTGTATTATGTACAAGCATTGGCTACGAACTTCAAATTAAAATTATATTGAAAATAAAAGAGTTTCTGATCCCTAACAAGAAAGTTGTTGTTAAAAATCTGCTCATCTTCAAATGTCACATAAAACGTTTACACCTTTGAGAAAGTTTTGCGGCTTGTAACAAACAAAAACACAGCTGAGTATTTAGTTCATACTACAGTAACTTTGCAATCACCAGTTCGTGCTCTTTCGTTTATGTTACAGCTCACGTGAAGTAACCAAGTAAACCGAACAATATCTTTAGCTCTTCAAATTCAAAAAAGAAAAAAGAAATAATAATATAATAATTGAGGAACTACAGTACTGTATTTTGGGAATGAAACAGAAGTTCAATACAAATGTATCATGTGGTTTCTTTTTCACAGCTGAAATGTGAGATTAATTTACCTACAGAAAATTCATAGAAATAAAATGAAAATTTGACATGACATTTCCTTGACCTTTGTGTGTGGGTGTAAAAGCTTTTCAACACGAACATAATTATGATTCAACGTAAACACAAACAGAACAAAATCTTAGAAAATATTATTAATACTGTTTTCTAATGTTTTGAAGAAGTGAATTAATCGTATTAACATTATAATTTTCTTCAGGTCATAACAAAACATAGGGAATGTGTACTCAATTCACCTTCACAAAGACAAGGTAAACTCCTGGCACCTCTTGTACACATTTGTGTACAAAGCAATTACAACAATTACGTGTGTAAAAAGTGTACAGCAAGCGTATTTCTGTAGTATTACGCAGCGAGAAAACTGATTGATTTAGTGCTCTCTCGGTATCTCAGTTGGTTAAGGCATTAGGTTACCACAGAGAAGACCGATTCTGTTCCTGATCCTTATTCCCTCCTTGCAAAACTCTGTTCACATGTTTGCACATTCAGAGAGCACACAAGAAATCAAAACTTTACTACTAATGGGGTGTGCACGAAGTGTACTTAAAATGTACAGAAAAAAATGTATTTCGCAGGAAACATTACACAAGTGAATACATTGTACACCTAAATTTAAAGAAAATGGAGTATGTAAGTTCAAAAGTTGCAAAATCTGGCAACAAAGAACTATAATACGTGGTAGGCAGTGCTGGATTAAAATATTTAGGGCCCCAACGCTATTGATTCTGTTAGGGCCCAACCTTTGGAGGCATCCCCGGATTGCAGCCATTTTAGCTTCTCTTAATCCGGCACTGGTGGTAGGTACAGTATATGAACAGTTTATTTATTTACAGTATATGAATATTTTATGGAATGTATTCCCATATTATGCAATATACTGGCCTTAGCAAGAGTATCCACAATGCATTTTTTATGAATCTGGGTGTACCATACAACCACAAACAAACGCGAATATAACGTTGCTCTAGGAAAACTGAATTTCAGTTCAGCATTTTTCATCAATAGTTAAACACTTCCAAATTCCAGCAATAGAGAAGAAAGAGAATTCTTACTTGAGCACACATGGCACAATGTTTAACTTGAACACAATGGCCGACTGAAAACGAAACAAACAATTTATATTTGCGTTAAGTAGGTCTACTTGAGCGACTGATGATGGAAGAATGAAAAGTTATTCTGAGCGTGGCGTTCACAAAGAACGAAAGAAACCGATTGAGTGATCCACACAACTCATCTCTTACACAATCGAGAACAATTGTGCCGACAGAAGGTCGGCCATACAAGAAAAGAAGTAAAATATAAAAAGAGAAGAACGATCAAAGAAATCAACTTGAACCTCGAGTGACGAGGACATCTGAGTAGCAAGATGATTCATTCTTGTAATATTTTTTTTAACGTATTTTTGTTTACAATAAAATAAGCTACATACATTCCTTGTACTCTCAACCTCGTTCGTTCTAGGAGTCAAGAACTCAAATTATATTCGCTTCAGATGGTCTGTCAAGTTATTTGCTCCACAAAGTTGTAAATCAATTTTCACTGACAAGGTGACGAAGTCTTTTACTGGCCAAATGAATCTATATTGCCTTTCTTTTGTATACAACATTTCGTAAGAAACAAACAAGGCTACAATGAAACAAACTGAATTCCAATTTCAACACTGAAGATGTCACAGGAAATATGCCTTCTTTTTAAAAGAGGTCTTATACTTTTCCTCTGGAAACGCGGAAATGCGACGTCACACAGTCCTGAGCGACGGAAGTGACTTAAGCGTCTGACACGCGCTTCAAAAATATTTATATTCATGGTCGACAAAATTAGCAACCATCCACAAATTCATAGAACTGTGGCGACGTAGTAGTGCCTGTTCGACGTTATTCGCATCTGTCCAAATAGAAAACTAAGCGAACTGCTGTGCAGTGAAAACTCACTCAATATTTGCAGTTAGGTCTACAT
>JAGDQP010013533.1:1259-20916 GCA_022664845.1 Lepisma saccharinum
CCACTCTAAAGTTCAGAGATATTAGGCCCTGGCCGACTTCTTCCCGCATCCTTTCCCCTTCCCTATTCCGGCCGCGAGATTTTTTCTAGTCAAGTATTTGGTGGATTGTTGGAGTTACTGGTCTCCCACCAGCCACCCCCAGGTGGCGGATAGGGATATGCCGACCAGATATGGTGTGTATCGGAAATATTCCGGGGCGCCCCAAAACCAGTACTGCTGCCTTGCAGTTAGTAGAGGGATCTACGAAGGCTAGGGGAAGATAACCCCGAACAAAAATATAATATCATGGTGAGGGGAAGCAGCATCACCATTATCACCCTGAGGCTGAAGATAAATGACATTGGCAAGGCTTAGAGATGGACAGAGGGCGACATCTTGAATGTATTTTCTTTACTGCGAGGTCGTACAGCTGACAACTCTACACCGCTAAATCATGTCAAGTAATAGCAATAGATGATTCATGGATTCTCCTGGGGTAAAATATTCCGGAGGTAAACTAGTCCCACATTCGGATCTCCGGGTGAGGATTGCTTCAGGGGGCTCCAAGAACAGGATTAAGAAATATCTTACAATAAGAACGTGGAACGTACGATCGTTATACAAAACGGGAGCTTTTCAGATGGCGGTAAACGAGACCGAGAAGTACGAGCTGGACATATTAGCGATACAAGAAGTCCGGTGGCAGGGTCAAGATAGCATCCGACAGAGCAAGTACACTTTCTACTATGGGGGAACACAGTCTCACGATTTCGGAACAGGATTCTTCATTAAGAACAATATCCTTCCGGCGGTTTAGAATATAGAGTTCATCAACGAAAGACTATCGTACGTTACGATACGTACCCGATTGTGCAACACAGTTTTAATAAATGTCTATGCTCCGACCGAGGTGTCTAATGATAACGACGAAGATACATTTTACGAGGAGCTAGAAAGATTACCGATTACTGTTTGACCGATTACTGAAATATAATACAAAAATTGTGTTAGATGATTTCAACGCTAAAGTAGAAAGGGAGGAAAAATATAGACCTACTACAGGCAAATACAGCCTCCATGAAATCACCAACAACAATAGAGCAAGACTGATAACTTTCGCGATCTCGAAAAATTTACTAGTAAAGAGCACATACTTCCAGCACAAAGACATACACAAATACACATGGGTATCTCCAGATGGGAAAACGCTCAACCAGATTGATTCCGTATTAGAAGATAGAAGAAGACACACCAATATAATGGATGTCGGTGTCAGAGGAGCGGAAGGTGACACCGACCATCAGTTAGTGATAACAAAAGTGAGGGATAAGTTATGCATCGCGAACAGAGAAAGCAAAGGATCAAAACAACTTAAATTCGACTGAAATCTCAAATAGGTTCGAAATCTTAGCCGACTCAAGTAGTAATAAAGATGAAATTAATAGTGAAATTGATGTAAGAAAGATGTGGGAGGCAATTCGTGATACAGTGAAGGGCACAGCGAAGGAACATGTAGGTGAAAAAAAAATCAGAAAAACAAGCCTTGACTAGATGAGGAATGCCTTAAACTTCATGAGGAACGAAAACAAGCAGGGCAGCGATGGTTAAGTAATAAAAGCTAAGCAAATACCAACCATTACAGTAACGCGAAACGCAACGCCAAACGCGGGTTCAGAAACAAAAAGCGAGAATATATGACGCAGAAGATTCAGGAGATAGAGGAAAACGGGAAGACAAATAACATACGAGATCTATATAAAGGGGTAAACTCGTTGAGAAAGGATTGCCAGCCGAGGTTAAGGATGATTAGAAATGAACGTGGAGATCTGTAGGAGGATCCGACTAAAATTATCGATGTATGGAAAAGTTATTTCGACGAACTTCTTCATGTACACAACGGAGAACGGAGAGGAATTTGAAATCCATACCGCAGAACCGTGGATATACGAACCTAGCGAAATCAAGGTCAAAATGTCGATAAAGAAATTTAAAAAAAAATTCAAATCACCGGGAATAGACAATATTCCAACCGAATTATTTAAAGCGGGTGGAACGGCACTAATCAAGGAACTGCATAAATTGATAAACGCTATATGGAGAAAGGAGGAGCTTCCAAAGGAATGGAAAACCTCAATAATAGTTTCGGTTTATAAAAAAGGCGATTATAATCGGACTGTAATAATTACCGCGCAATCTCGTTACTCCGAACATATTACGAAGTATTGAGTAATATACTGCTAACTCGCGTAAGTGTATACGTAGATGAAATAATTGGAGATCACCAATGCGGATTTAGAAGGAATAGATCCACGTTGGACCAGATTTTCGCCTTCAGACAAATCTTGAAGAAGAAATGAGAATACAATGGGACTGTGTCACCAGTTATTCATTGATTTTAAGGCGGCTTATGATTCTATTAAAAGGAAAAACCATACAGTACCCTGGTACAATTTGAAATTCCGAAGAAATTGTTTAACTTGTTGGGACGTGTCTCAACGACCCCATAAGCAGAGTACGGATAGGTAATAAATAATATGTCAGATAGTTTCCAGATTCGCAACGGGAAACAAGGTGATGCCTTGTCACCACTACTGTTTAACTTTGCTTTAGAATATGCAATTTAAAAAATTAAAGGGAACAAAAAGGGCTTATCATTGAAAGGTTTGAATCAACTGTTTGTATACGCGGATGATGCAGATTTAATAGGGGAAGATATAGAGACACTACAAAGTAACACCAGTGTCTTATTAGAAGCGTGTGATGAGATAGGTCTACAGCTAAACATAGATAAAACAAAATACATGATAACAAGCCGAAACACAGGGAATAACTGAAATGGATACGTAACAATTATGAATGAGAACATAGCATACGTAACAATAAAAAACGAGGTAACGGAAGAAATATAAAGTCTTTTGTATCAGGCAACGAATGTTTCTATTCAATCCAGAAACTCCTATCCTCGCGATTAATATCAAGGAAATTGAAATTGAAAATATACAGAACGGTTATTCTGCCGGTAATACTTTACGGTTGCGAAAGTTGGAGTACGACCCTAGCAGATGAACGTAATTGCGTGTATTTGAAAATAAGGCTTTGAGGAAGATATACAGCCGAAACGGAACGAGATGACTGGAGAATTGAGGAGACTGCATAATGAAGAACTTCACGGACTGTACGACTCACCCGATGTTTAAGAACAATTAAATCACGACGACTACGATGGGCCATGTAGCTCAGATGGAAAAAAAACGAAGATTATATTCCATCTTGGTTGGAAAGCCGGAGGGAAAGAGACCGTTGGGAAGACGGAGACGACGTTGGAAGGACAATATTAGAAGGGATCTTCGAGAAGTAGATGTTTGTGATGAAAACTAGCTTGATCTTGCCCAGGATAGACCCCGATGACGAACATTTGTTACTACGGCGATGAACTTGCGAGTTTCGTAAACCATAGAGTGAGTAAGTAAGTAAGCAAGTTTCCAAGAAATTTAAAATTTGAAGGGGATCACGAATTTATGTAAATACTGTATTCTATATCTACTTTTGTTTTTCGGATGTTTTAAAAGAAGTATCACTGGTTGTTCAGCAAGTTGTAACCACTTCATTAACCGAATGGCATCGTATGAAAATTTCACACGCATATTTACAGCATATGGAAATAAATATATCTACATTGCTACTTTTCATAGTATATATGAATAAATATATTGCGCAAGTTTGAGAAAAGTACCTTTCGTGGTATGTCGGTCGTAACTGTATCCGTACTATTACTATTCAGAAGAAACTTTGACATGATCACAGAAATTGTTTGAAATTAAAACACAAGAAATTCTACAAAAACTAATATGGAAAGATGGATTTCTTACTTGAACATGTTCTAAATAATTCACACCGGGACATTCCACAACACGCAGCTGAAGAGTAAGTTGGCTCTTTGCTGGTATCAACCTGTGAAGAAAAACAGATAATGAATTAGCAAAATCATTGGGTGCAATTTCATTTCCCTTATAAATTTAATACCAACAAACGCCTTACAAAGCGTTTAAGCACTACTTTTAAATCAGCTAAAATCTTAATTAAAATTTCCTGGCGTTGATTACGTACATGAATTAATCTCTAAGCCTTGTTTAAAATTTAAGGCAGAACAAGTTCAATTTTCTTTCTTTCTTGATTTTGATGCTGTATGTGCTGTCTTCCTGCTGATGTATTTACTCATCGTCACAACCTAAATTCTGATAAACTGCTACAGCGACTGTTTTATAACTTTTGAGGGGAAAATATTATTAAAAAACAACATTTAATGATCTTTCTTTCTAAATGTTTATATAATTTACATTTCTGGACTAATATGATATGTATGCTCTAAACTCAACTTTAAAGCATGAATTCCATCAACGCGCATAACTTCTTGAGTAACTTGGCGGCCAGAACTTTTAATCAAATAACCATCCTTGCATTTGTTTGGTGGGATTAAGAAAAACACAGAAATCTGTCATAAAAGCCTATGTGAAAGACTGTGATCTGCACCATTTTCTCACTGTACTAGCTGACAGTGGTTAACTCTGTTAAAGGCAGTGCTCGAAGTGGGGAGGGGGGTGGGGTTGAGATTTGGTGTAGCCATACTGTTTTATTAATGGGAGCTCATTGCCTTTACTTTCAATAGGCAATCGCCGCCACTAGATGCAAGCATGCATATCTTTACTTTTCTAGACCACTTCTCCAAGCCTTCCCTTTTCTCTTCTAACCCACTTCGAGCACTGGTTAAAGGTGTTACCATTACCATTTAATGCCTTACCCATTCTGCACTTTTGTTGTGGATTTGACGTTTAATGAGTCTGTACCAGATGACAACACAAAACAACTAGAACAAAATCACTAATTTCTTTTTAGTTTCTATATTTGTTAAAAAAAAAATAGAATTATGAAACTTGCTTACCAGGTTCTTTGTGAAAATCTAGGAACAAGGTATTTCATAAATTTGAAAATTCTTTTAATGAGAAGTTTCGTGACTTGCAAAATTTTATACCATAATACAGAATTTAAACCCTGTCGTATCATAGTAAAATGTTAAAATATCTTAAATAATAATTAGTTTGACAGATTCCCTTTTCGAAATTTTAATAACGTTAATCATTTAAATTATTTTCTACTTATAATTTCGAAAATTAAGCGAAGAGTCACTAATATACTAAAACCTTTCTTACTTTTCTCTTGGTAACCACAGTAATATTTGGTAATACCTTGGTTCAATTTATACTTCTAGATAATTCTTTTCCATACTGGCTCAGCATAAGTATTCTAAAAATTAATATTGAGAAATGTCACATTATATTACAGTACTACACCACGAGGGGGTTGAGCTGAGAGAGCATTTTTTGTTCCCCCACCACCACCCCGTGCACCTCCTCTCCAACGGCGAGTAGTGAACAGACCATGTGCTAACACTATCAAAGAGATCATTCATTGGATCAGTGTTGCCAGGATACAAGGTAATTGTTTGTTTGATTCGAAATAAGCGCGCAGCTTTTAAGGACGGGAACTACATTGTCGTGGAATTGAAACACGCTCAAGTTTACATTCCACCATATATCGAACCTAGAAATGTTCGGCAATTATTGAACCGTATGAGTGGTAATGCTAGCTGCCTTGTAATTGAGAGGTCCCGTGCTTAATTCTCGACGGGAACACAAGTGGTTCGGAGCCCACGTTAAATTATAGGCCTCGTCCTTAGGACGTCATCTTCATCTGGTACAAGGCAATAACAAACCACCATAGGTTCACTTTACTCAGGGACCTTCGGTCAGAACCTTCCTTCGAGCAGAATACCCATCATTATCGTGATAAGCACACAAGACCAAACCAACGTCAGAGTGGCTAAGGGGTTGGCGTGCTCGCTTACTGGCCGCGTGGTAACGGGTTTAATTTCCGTCGGGGTTCATTGAACAGAGTGATTCGGAGCCCACTTTACCAAAAACTGTAGACTCCGTTATTAAAAGATCACAAGCTCGTTTAGCCTCAATAACAATTCAATCAATCAACAAGACCAAATAGCAATTTCGGCATTTGTTTCCATTAACGTGTACGTATCATGTAAAGAAAACATTATCAGTTTACTTTCTTTCTTTGTTACCTTTCGAGATAAGTGTTAACGCTTTTAGTGATGATAATGCTGGAAATGTTTCATCTGAAAGTGATCAGTGTGATTTGCAAACACGCTTATTGAATGGAATCGAATTATTTTAATGACCATGTGGCACTTCTAGCTGGGATAGAGGAAATTATAGAAATGTGGATTCAGCCCCCGTAACGATCGTGGAAGTTGCATTGGCAATTTCTTTATACAAATAATTATTTGTATAATTATGCATATTATAATTTAAACATGCGTCACAAGATTTCTGATTTTATGTTTCCCTTCTGAAATGGATGAACAATAGAATTCTGAAGAATTATGGTACTACTTAATTTAGGTTCCCGAATTCCAAATGCAGACCACAGGAAAAGAACGTGGCTATATTATCTTCATGCATGATAGTTTGTTAAAATGGTACTTTAAAGAGCAACCTGATGGTCCCATTACCTTAATTTGGCCAAAAATGGACAAAGCACGCTTTTTCCATTTCTCCTAGTCTTTTAATTATTCAGCAATATCTTTTCAAGAGAGTAATCTTTCAATGCGTTTCTGAAGCACACTCACTCGACATTTTTGCATCGTAGACAAAAAAACAATTTGAATACATACATCAGAAAATGATCAATATTATAGTTTTCATTAATCAAACTAGCGTTTTATATTTTGTTATATGTTGTGTGATATACAACACACAACGTTTATAAGTTATTGTTAAATGGGTCAGCGTAAAAAGAGACACAAGAGACTGTAAATAACTTCTGAGAAAACACATAAAACAGGATTTTGTACAGGAATCGAATTGAAGCAAAGTAAGCTTTTTTATTTGTTAATAGTTAATTCTGATAAAAGTTTTATTCTGCAATGTTTTATGTAAACTCAGACTCACCGAAAGTGTTCAATGGGCCAAAAAGTCTGATAACTTCCACAATATAGAAATTCCGAACAAATATTGGACAGATATTCCAAACAAATATGTTATTATATTGGCCACATATGTTAGACAAGTGTTGCTAGATTGAAAAAATTTGCGTACCAAGAAAATTTTACTCTCGGCCATTTTTGTATTAATGTGAGTGTAACATGTTTCACGATGAAAGGACAAGTTTGTGTGTTTTTCTGAAAAGTGGTCAAAAGTGGCATTGGCCCATTTTAATACTCATCCATTCAGTTATTTTGCGAACACTTGTCCATTTCTGATTAATTTCTATAGTTTAACAATATCATATTTTTCTTAATCATGCCAAGTGATATTTTCTTTTTAGCTCGATTAACAACAAATAAATCAACACCAGTGTCTTTTTGTTGATATTACACTTATCAATACGTATTATAAGTTAAACAGAGGATCTTTCAATCATCACAGACTGATTTCGTGCTACATTTAGTCATCCTACAATATAGGGTGCTCAAAAAATTGATCTCTAATTGAAAACTGTATTCCTCAAACTGAAACAAGGAAAAAGTTAATTTGAGGAAATGTTAAAAATATGCATACTTACGGAGATACTCAAATGTGAAGCAGCATCACAAATAATTTGTTAAATAAGGGCGTAAGTCACGTCAACTTAGCAACATCACAATCAGTTTTACCCAACGATTTTATTTGAGTAAAGTTATGATTCAGAAACTGCAGCATAGCACAGAGGGGATTTCATTGTCAATTAACTGATATTGCGCAGTAGACAAGCCAACAACAAAAAGAATCCCTTTACGCTGTATTCTTGAATTATAAACTTCGTTTAATTCAATACTTGCGTAAAACTTACATTGTGATTTCCTAATTGTGCAAGCGTTATTTGTCAAGATAATAATACGTCACTTATGATAATACCGCGCCACATTGTGTCTAGCTCCAAAACTGCACAGGTTTTCTTACTATTTTAAACAAACTTTTTCTTGTTTCGGTTTTAGAAATTTATTCTTAAATTTATGGTCATCACTTAAAAAAAACACCCTTTATATTTAAATTAAAAACTGCTTTGCGTACTTGTCTACATGGGGAGCAGAAACTTCACATTTTCGCTGGTCCGGCACTGTTTTCCATGTTCTGGAAAGACGAACCATGGCACTAGCATCCATTAAACCATATCCAAATGAATGACTCACTGTAAGGAAAAATTTAGAACAAATTAATGCAAAAACAAGAATCTAAAAAATGAATAGTATGGGAAAAAATTTCATAACGAAATAGCTTTGTTATAAAGTGCATGACGTACTGTATACTTTTGTACTATTTTTGCATGTGACTAATATTAATTGCAAATGCAGTTCTGCAAAATTATTCAAAAACTGGTTTTAGTTACTTTTGGCAACTAGCATAGGCTAATTTATTAATATTTGTTTTGCCTAATATAATGAGAAGAATAACTAGTCTTGAGTATTTACACTCTGTTTTAGATTTTTTTTCTATGTAGAGCATTAGAAAATAAATCATAAGCAATTATATACCGTTCAAGAGCAAAGGGAAAACGTGTGAGGCACATTACTTTATATATAATTAATAACTATATTTCTTGCCTTTTATGTTAATTTTAAAAAACATAGTACCAGCAATGGCCTTATAGTAATTTATAAAATAAAACTAAATAATAGAATGTTTATTTATTTAATCTGTGTTTATAATGGGCAATAAGAAAATAAAATTTTAAAAAAGCAAAAATACATCAACTGGTGTTTGAACCTCGCTTGTTAAGTCAGATAGTCACCATTAGGCCCTGCTCTACAAGCTGTGATAAGAAATTCTTATTAATATAAATACATAACGTTACGAGGAAGACCATTGAGCACCACATCCCCGATTGAGTTCCTTTATTACTAAAAAAATTCTCTTGAAAATTTATAATCTGTGCCCTTTGCAAAAGTTTAAGTGGTCACAAAAGTTGTTTTTCAGATCCGCGAAAGTTTACTTGTCATCAGTACTAAATGCAGGACTAAACAAAGTACTTGTCAGCGGGACTACAAATATCAGTTGTTTTTTTTCGGTTTATCGCCCTGTAAAACCTGTCACAACTTCTTTAGTCTCTTACAACTTTTAGAAAATTTAAAATGTACGTAAATCAGAAGGGGATATATATATATATATATATAAACTACGAACAAAGTATCATTTAAGTGTACAGTGAGGGACAAAAAACATGAACCACTATTTGTTATCATCCGAACATCCGAAACTTTACAAAGCAGAATTACTAACAGGAACAAACAACACTATAGATTGAAAGTATCAAATAAAACTGGGAAAGACTCTCCATTTTTTTAATCATAGTGGGCTTAGTCTTGTAAATCATATAGGGTAGTCCATTTTTTCTGTCCCCGACTGTACATATGATTCCAAATCAACCAAGTGCACTCGTATTCACTAGCAAGTATAGTTTAATAATTAGAGAAGTACCTTCATCAGAAATACTATCAAAAGCTATTTCGTATCTGCGAAAACCAAAATGTTTAGCTTAAGAACAAGCATGTTACGATAGGAGGATATAAATGAAAAACCTTTACTTACTTCGTGAAATATTTGCACGGTTTTAAATAAACTTGACGTTTCCGTCTAGAATATAACTAGAATCTAGAATCGGAAACTAAACGCTAAAGATAGAAAAGGAAGTAAAAACTCAATATAACCTGTCTTTTTATTGTAAACAGTTATTCAATATTTAATTTGCCAGGTGAAGTACTGTAACAGCAATTTACAAAAGTAGTTCTTACATTATGGAGAAATTTTCTATAAAAGCCACTTTTACAAATTGCTGTTATATTAGCTCAGCACAGCAGTTCTGTATTTACACATTTTAACCATGTCATCATTTTCAGGTTATATTATGTTTCTCTCTCTCTCACATCTTCTTATTCTCTTTAGTTTCTTTATAAAGGTCCTTGTCTAGACTGAAACGTCATGTTTTTCTAAAATAGTGTAAATTTGAACACTACACGAAGTTCACGCAGGATACACACCACAATTTTTTTTTCAATGTTTATCTATTCGTACTTTTTGATGAAGTTATTGTATTGTGCAGTTCCGAGTTCTGTAGACCTCTGAGAGGGGTCTTGTCTAACACACGGGGTGAAGTGGGATGTGCACAAGCAATCAGCGAGTATTCGCACTTTCCCTACCTACCTCGCATTGGCTATTAAAACTGTCTTCCCACCCATGATCACGCTGCGACTTCTCCCTCGCGGCTACAGAACTCAGAACTAGACTATACTGCTAATTGTTAGAAGAGAAAAACTAAGTAAACTGCTTAATTACGTAAAATCATAACCTAGAAAAGAAGTTCCAGACTTCTGAAATTATCGAACGTGTTACCGATCACAATATCTAGCTATAATATGCTTATTAAACGCTTATTAGACACTAAAGTTTTAAACAAATATATCTGAAATTTATTCCAGTTTTACTCACAAGTATCGACCAAAAGAAATTTTAAATACAAATGGACATTGTAATACCCATTTTATTATGCTACGTGTTATGAACATCTGAAATCTGAACATTATAGTTCAAGCAGAAAAAGTACGCGAACAAAACATTAAAATAGATAAACTTACCATTTCTTCCCACGCCATTTACATTCCAGTCGGGAGCATGAAGATTAGCAGGTTTTGCTGTGCGTACCACAATATGTTGCATATCACGCCAAGTGAGGTTTGGGTTGGCTTCAAGAGCCAAGGCACATATTCCTGCGGCCAAAGGGGCAGAAGCTGATGTACCGGTGTGACTCAATGTACACTGATGATGCAAATCTGTTGTAACAACCTAATGTACACAAGAAAAGAAAGGAAGGGTTAGTATTATAAACATTATGGCAAAACAATCACACATTTCTATAAAAGCAGAGTAGCTTCGTAATTCGAAGACAGTCCTCAACTAGTTCATTGCTTGAGGGCTTTGGTGTTATAAAAATTCATATTTAAGGAAGGAAAAGGTAGAGAAAAGTCTACAGAATTTTCAAATAAACACATGTGATGGATAAATCCATCATTTGATAAATAAACTGCTCCTACTGATATTTTAATCGATAACAATTTTAAGGGGTGGGAGGGACAAAAATCAATAAGGAAGGAGACACTCATCATTCTGTTCTAGCTGTGTGCGTCGTCAAGGTTTCTTTTTTTTCTTCTATGTCAGAAATATTTATATCCCATTGCAGAAGGTATATATTATTCTTGGAAAACAGGTTCTAAAAGCATGTATTTGAAAATTGCACCCTTTTACACAAAAGAAGGATTGAGGGAGGTGATGGGGATAGCCTTTTGGATGCTCCGCAAGGAGTCCCCAAAAGCGTACAATATTATAAAGAAAATATTATATTAAACTTATTGTGTACTGTCTTGAAGGGTTGAATCGAAGAAGAAAAAAAATACAAAATAGTAAGATATAACATTCAAGAGTCTTTGAGATGTAAGTTATAATCCCATTGTAGAATATTATTTTTAGAGAAATTACCCGCCCGTTGGTGCGGGGTAAATAAAATTTGTTAGCAATAGTCATCTGGACAATCACCAATACTCGCTTACACGTGGCGGGATGCGTCCTTAACTTGCTAAGTTGTGGGGGGATTCGTTCCCATGGGGCAGATCTGCTACAGCTATTAATACTACTACTACTACTATCACCACCACTACTACTAATACTCCTGCCAAATACTACCGAGGGCTTGAATTTCATCAAGGAAGTTGAACGACGCATTGGGCTTGTTTCCGGCAATGCTCGCGTCACTGCTTTCCTATTGCAGCGTATTAGTATCGCCGTTCAGCGCGGTAATGTTTCTTCAGTTCTTGGAACGCTGCCTCTAGGGAAGGAATTGAAGGAGATCTGTAAATGCTGTTTCCCTCATTATTATTTGTGTTTGTTTTTATTTTTGGTTGTTCCTTAAGGCTTTGTTGATTTTACAGATAATTCTATGATGCGGTTATTGTTTACTCGTATGTAATAATATGTAATGTTTATCAGTATGTATTAAAAAAGTTTATAATTATTTTTAAAAAAAGTTTATAAATTTTTAAATTCAAATTTGGATAGTTATAAATAAAAAATATGTAGATTTAATGTTTTAAAGCATTGCCCCTTGTAGACTCCTTCCCGCATTCTGCTTATCCCGACCTCAGCCATGGATGACTAAAACCGTAAATTAAATTTGAATTCAAGAAGCTTTGACTCTGAGCTGTAAGTTATAACGTTCTACCATGGGATTATTTTCAGAAAAAGATATCAGTGCCAAAAAAAAGTATCAAAGTCATTAGATATCGATCAATTCCAATACTTTGAAGTATAAGTGGTATCGAAAGTATCGAGAACCCATCCCTATTTTCCACATAAATAGCACACACGAGTAATCAGTTTTTTTACTACATTTCATTTCATTGAAAAAGTAAGGGATCTTGTAGACAAGGAGAAATGTATAGGAATTTTTCTTCATCTGTCAAAAGCTTTTTCTGTAGTGGACCATAATTTGCTTTTAAAAAATTAGAAAACTGTGGAATACGTGGTAAAACGACTGATTGGTTTGCATCGTATTTAAACAATCGGATGCAGGTTGTAGAAATAACTCAGAATAATGAAAATGCTATAGAAACGTATTTATCAGATAAACTGTGTAAAGAACGGAGTTCCACAAGGATCTGTTCTGGGTCCATTTTTTTCCCTTATATACATATTAATAACTTGGAAAAATATATATCCTTGGCCGATGTAACATTATTCGCTGATGATACCACTCTTTTAGTGAGTGGGAAAATGAAGAACAACTTAAACAGAATGCCAGAAAAACAAAGAATAATAATTTGTTTATTAATGCGGAAAAAGGTTTGCTATCAATTTTCATATTAAATGTAGTAAACCTATATATTGTATCTAAACACCAATTAAGCATACAACATATTTTTCATTCTTAGGTCTCATCATAGATCATAACATTACGTGGGAATTTCATAGTATGCTATGCACTAAGAACTATTAGAAAAAAGGTGAATTAAAAAACTGCTAAAACTCTATAGCACTCGTGTTTTAAACTCTATATTGCATTATGGTATTATCTTTGGGTAAATTCAAGTCAGTTCATGTATTTATTTAAAAACAAAGCTGTAAGAATACTTTGTGGAAAGAAACTAAGATATTTTTGTAGACATCTGTTTAAGGAGGTTAAGATACTACCACTTGAGAATTTATATTTAAATCGTTTATTTCTATATTTAAGAGAACATTCATCAAGTTTCATAACAAGCATGGAAGTACACAGTCAAGATACGAGAAATAAGAATGATTTTCATCTGCACAATCACAGGTCAATAAAAGTATAAAGTATAACTTTCATTATGTATTATAAAAGTATAGCTTATGGTGGTGTTAAGCTGTACAATAAGTTACCTGCTGATATAAAATATGAAGGAAGTATGAAAAAGTATAAAACGAAAATTTTTATTCGATCATTCTTTATATACCACTGAAGCGTTTGTAAATCAAATGTTAATGTAATTCTGTTTGCACATATGACGCATGTATACTTACTCAAGGGTACACCTCAGATATGTAAGTTTTTATTTCCAAAAGAAACTAACCTACACACAGCTCTCACTTAGAAATGTTTTCGTACAAAACTTGTGGTAAAAACCGTGCATCGCGAGATGTGTGATAGCGCTTCTTATCTTTTGATTTAGTCCTGTCCAATTTGCAATACAATGAATACCAGAATCCCCATCGCCAGCCCTATATGTCTATATTAGAATTGTCGGGGAGTAGGGAAACATATTGAAAGAGATAGAGTCCGACGAGGTTTAAAGTGATTTTAAAAAAAATAATTTGATTAGATGTCCCGAATTATGGATTTTTAGCCCCTGTTTGCACAAGGTATGAGAATAGAAATGAGAGAGAGAATAAAAAAAACATTTAAAAATATTTACCGATAGAATCTGCCAAAAGATGCATGATTAATATAAGAAAGGAAGATAAAAGATATTTGGAATTAGAAACGCTAAAGCAGCATTTTAAGTTGTGCAATCCCCACAGAAGGGAATTAGAAGTGAACATGACAGTTTGTCCATATATCTAAGAAGCAATGCGCTTGTGTATAATTTTCGAAGCATATGTATTTTGGCCTGTGGAAGAGTGAGAATTAATTCTGAACGTTAATTAGAGAGTGACTAATAGGCATGAGTATCTAGTTCCATTGAAGGTAGAAATCTGAAAAGAATGGCAGTCTTGCCGCATGAGAAATTTGTGTATAAATAGCCATAGTAAATATAATATGCGGCAAAACGAATAGTACAGAAATTACAACCATGCTACGAAATAAAAATTTGTCAATAGAAGATGCGAGGTGACTACGGTAACATATACCTAAGTGCATCGGTACAGAAGTGTTCAAAGTGTCCACCCTCACGTCTCACGCAGTGTTCATAACGATTCTGCAGAGTGTTGAACATGTTGGTGAACACGGGTTGCTGCAACAAGGGGAAATCTTCTGTTATTCGGGAACACTTCTAGGTGGGTCATTAGAAAGGACAATGGATTCTTTCAGCATACCCCATATGTAGGCATCGGGGGCCGTAACACCTAGGGAGTGGGAAGGGTACAGGAATGCCATTCTGACGCTTCGCACCGTATGACCGGAAATAGTGCTCCATGATAAACACCTTCTTCTTCATTCTGAAGACAACTATCGCCACGCCAACTGCACTCAGCGCTACTCTAAACACATGTAAACACTACAGAAGGTGTCACGAGCTGTTCCCACAACGCGTATGCGCGTCAGACATGCACACATTTCAGTACTGTTTGTTTTGCCGGATACTGTATTAAGCATTTGTAAAGAGAAATGATTATCGTAGTGATTTAGAGCCTGAGTATTTGGCTTCAATATTGTGCATCGTATTCTGAGTATTATATTACACGCATTGCGCAGTCTCAAAGCAGAACAATATTACATAATGGAATGTTATGAGTGGAATGGATTTTTCCTGCACTTAATATTATACTGGTTCCTTTACAAGGGTAAAACAGTAGAAACTGGGTCGTACTTTCAAAAAAATACGACTTACGGTTACAGCGAGTTTTCGTGTAAGCCCACAACAAAACAGAAACAAACATACGATGCCAGTCGTTTCTGATAACTGCGTTTCATATCCTAGGAACCGGACTAAGGAAAATAGTGATGAAAGTTGAACTGAAGGAGAATGGAACAACAAAAGTGAAGTAATAAAGAAGTACTGAAGAGTGTAAATAAGAAAAGATTTATCCTAGTTATAAAGGCTTTTATTAATAAATAAACACTCTCCCGTTAAACATGCTTATTAATCGTTATTTTGGATTTCTACGTTTGGCTGGTTTGCTCATACTACTATTTTTCCTTTTTCCCTTTTTACCCGCTGCTGAGCTTCTTGTTGATTAGGTTCAAATATTTCATCCATTCATTAAGGCTAATGTAAAGCAACGACCTCCAACGAAAGATGGCAGCACTACCTCTGTATACGTCTAATGTATTTTCATTGTTGCACGAAATTTCAATGCTGCTCCTACAAATTCAAGCCTAGATAGTTCTAACTTTCAGGGAAGAAAGTTCATAACCAATTCAAGAGTTTGAGCAATGCCGATTTTTAATTTTCTTTTTTGTTTATTGTTGAAAAAGCTTCATTTTTATAAGGTTTGATATTACAACACAATCGACTTACCAACATTGAAATTACAGAAGAAACAAAATATCTCGGAATTTGGTTTCATCATAAATTAAATTGGGAGGCACAAAAATCCTACTTAATCAACAAAGCTAACAAACTACATAACTTATTCAAAGCGATTGCTACCACAAAATGGGGATCTTCACCACAATCTATGGTCCAGATTTACAAAGCAACGTTCTGAGCCTAAGTAGAATATAGTTACATAGCCTGTAACAACTTTACAAATAAACAAATGGATCAATTAGAAACTCAACAACGAAAACTATTAAGAAGATGTTTAGGTTTAATGAATAGTACCTCTAATTTATTCGTTTACTCGGAATCTGGAGAATATCCTCTACGCTTCAGGAAAGAACTACTTACAGTCAAATCTATTTTAAAAGATGAATCTAATGTAGAAAATATTTCCCATTTTTATAAAAATAAAATTTTAGAATATTACAATTTAAGACGTAGATGAGCGGTAATTCAAAGAACCCCCCGCTTAAATATTTGATATCAACTCTATTCTATCTATCAGGACGAAATATCTAATATCATAGGCGTCAAGAGTAATCCTATTTTCATACTTCCCTTTACCACATCCTCACGTGTTCATACTTCTATAACTAACTTGAAATCCATGCAAAAATATTATACAAAATGGGAAGGATTCCATTTTATTTATTCAGACGGATCCAAAACTGAACAAGGTGTAGGTACTGCTATTTATGATCCTAAAAAACAATTTTAAGCAACAACTACGTTTACCAGAATCACATCCATATTCACCGCAGAGATACAAGGATTATACCTAACAACTAAATACGCTTACACTTTAAAGGAAAACAAAATTCTATTACTCACAGATTCACAAGCAGCTATTCACGCACTTAACTCTTTAGATCAAAAACTGGGTAAAACGATAGAAATAACATACATTAAATCTCATCAATTTTCTAAGGCTAACAACATAGTCGATAATCCAGCTCTTACAGCTATCCAATTACCGAATGTCACTCAAACTCCACAATTATCTTCTCAATTAAACCGACCTTTTACCAACATACATCTTCATAAACCTTGGTTTTCGGCATACAAACAAACTACCACACAATGTATCATTTTGCTAACCAGATTAAGATTTCAACATGTTACAACTAACGCTCACCTGCATCAAATTCGGCTATTTGATACCCCCTTTTGTTCTCCCACAATTATATAAGACATCAATCACATCATATTTCAATGCCCATTACATACCAGAGGTCGTAAACAATTAATCAATACATTATGTAAAATCTACCAAACTTTACCACTTTGCATAGAATTTCTATTGAATAATCCATCTCCCAAAATAGGATACATTTTGCTCAATTTCCTTAGGATAAATAACATTTCTTTATGATGGCATCTCCTTCATAATCATTTTGTAATAAAAAATTTCCTTACTAACTGAACTCATCTAAACTCTTCAATCTTATTAAATTATGTAATAAATACTAATATCAAGTGCCACAAGAGTAAATCCGGGTAAATTGGAACAGAGGAAAAGAACTCGATATTAAAACTCTCTCCACAAATCAACATACTAAGATAATGACTCAGAAGAGACTTTGATTGGCTAAATGAGATTAATACAAATCTCAAAGCCATATAATCCAGAAAAGAAAAAGAAAAGATATTCCCAACAACAATCAGGCGATTTCAACAATGAAGAAAACGAAAATAAAAAATCTGCATTGATCGAACTCTTAAATTGGTTATGAACTTTCTTCCCTGAAAGTTAGAACTCTCTAGGCTTGAATTTGTAGCAGGAGCATTGAAATTTCGTGCAACGATAACGAATACATTAGACATATACGGAGGTAGTGCTGCCATCTTTTGTTGGAGATCGTTGCTCTATATGAACCTTATGAACAGCCAATTATGATATTTGTATTATTAGTTCTTAACAATTTTAATTATATTTGTGGTAAAGAAACAAAATTAGTAGGTGAAGTGGTGCTCCACGATTGTTCGTCGTTGAAAGAGAACCACAATTGAAAGAGAAATGAAACTCAAATATTAAGAAATATCGTATGTTACGTCATAAAGGAAAGAATTAAAATGAGGGAAATTGAAAATACTAATCATAGAAGAATTCGCCATTATTGCCAGAATATTAATAATGATGATCCTATATGAGCACCGTAATTTATGTCAGAACTTATTCTACGGTGTATGTTTCGATACAGGTCCCTAGGGTATTCATTTCATTCATCAATGTGTATTGCCCGTAATGGCAGTTTGACACCGATCATTCTGTCTTCCCTCTCCTAGCGTTAAAAACTGTTTGGTTTTACTCAGGCAGCAAATTCAATACTTTCATTTCTATATTGTCTACCTTTGTCTCGAAGTAAATATTTGCTTTCACACTCCTGTGCACTTACCTGTTTTTCTCCAGCTGATCCACTACTGTAAGTCGTAGCTAATGTCGAACTGCAAGCTTCTGAATACCAGGGAACGAGCCCATTCTCAGTGGCACTGCTTATTGATAAAGTCCATATTGAATTGGTGTAACCATCACAGTTACAATTGTCGTGGTCCCTTCCACCGTTTCCCGAGGCCCACACAAATATCGATCCTTTACCATTACGACCCTGAAATTTGTAACAAAAAATTGCAGTGTTTTTATGCAACAGCGTTTACTGTGTGTTTTTGTAATAAAGTGTAATGTATAGGCCTGGTCAGCATATTTGATTTTTTAAATGCAGTACATCCTATATAAACACTTAATGCTTTCCAATAAAACAAATACAAGCATGACTTTCGTAGAACGAAACCTTTAAAAGAAACTGTAACTACTCCTAGATTACGTTTATAATTTGAACATTTTCTGAATGACCATGGAGAACGTTGATTGTTGCATAGGGAAAGGGGAAACTTGTGAATATAAATACACCGATTGTTATAAGATATTATAAGCTTCAGATTATACACTGCGATAAATTGGAGTTCTAACTACAAATCGTAACAAACTAAATATTTTTGAGTTCTTCAATTATTTTACACAAATATCATCAAATCAAGTTTAACCAGTTTCCACTGTGTCACGAGAGCATAAATACTATTCGCTCAGTGCTTAAATACGAGGAGGGACCAGAAAAAAATTACAAAGAACATAACTTTAAATGTGGTAACGTACTGATGCCACAAATATCTCATTGCAGGTGTAGGAGTGTCTCATTTTGACTAGAAATAGCTGCCCAATGACCGTTCAAAATGACCACAATTTGGAAAATCGGACAAAGATAGAAGTGAGGGGTGTGATCAGTTTTCTGTGAGTCAACAATATGTCACTTGCCCATCATAGGGAACTGGTTGGAGTGTATGATGAAGGTGTTATGTCAAGGCAGCACGTAACGAAATAATGTCGGGCGTCTGACGTAGGACGACGTAACGTGGCAAATGGGAACCCCGGGAGTGATTAGCCCAGCACCGCAATACCTGACGTGAACACCGTAGTGTCGAGGAGCGTATCCAGTATGGCAGGAGTTGACTACCACAAGCCATCGCATCAGAACCGCAGTTTTCTTTTGGAACTATTCACCATATCGTGGTGAATATCTTACAACACTAAAAAGTGTGTGCAAAATGGGTACGACTTGTACTAACCGAAGACAAGAATACACGGAAGATGATGCCCTGCAACGGTATGCTCGTGAAGGATCCCGCTTCCCCAATCGAATTGTGACAGTGGATGAGGCATGACTGCATTTGTCATGACCAGCAGAAAACAAGTATCCATGGAATGGAAACATCCCTCGTCTTCACGTCTTAAAAAGTTCAAAGTGATTCCGTCATCTCGCGAAGTTCTGGCTACTGTTTTATTCGATCATCTGGCGTTTT